>VZTH01012663.1:888517-911098 GCA_013397815.1 Aleadryas rufinucha
TTCTTTTAATAATGACTGATTCTGTCCATTATAGAATGGATCACTTATTAATAGACAAGAAAACTCACAGGCATAAGACTTAAAGTACACTAATACTACACAGGAATAAAAAAAGAAAAACTACTAGTAGTTTAACATACAGTGCACAATAAGGTACCTTTTTCACTTACAGCTAGCGAAGAAATAGTATAAGCTTTAGGATTCAGTGTATCTTACCATCCAATTCCTGGTGGGGCACACTTGGAAATCCTTTCCCCCAATCTCGAGAGAAGTAACCACGAAACCTGCGTCCAGACTTCGGGGAAAAGTTTCGAACGCTTTTCAGGGTGTAAGAGGCTTCTCCCTCAGTGGTAATTCGTGTATCATTTATAGTGTAAAAACTTGGACTCTTAAGCCAGTAATTTTCTTTTATCTCTTCCCACATCGGCTCTTCAGACTAAGATATGGATTCTTAGCTGAGGTTTGAGCCCCCTGGCGCCAGAGATGATCCTGCTGGGCTTTTGAGCCCTTGGGCTATCTCTTTATGCACCTGTTATCAGTAGTGGGGGGGGGTAGACATCCTACCACAACAGCTTCACAATCCCAACTAAATTATGTCAGACAGGATCCTATTAGCCTAAGTTAACATAAGATGGACACGGACCTGCTGAAGGGATTCCTGGAGGGCACCAATGATTATCAGAGGTCCTAGAGCACCTTGGCCTATGAAGACAGGAGCCTGGAGAAGAGAAGGCTCCAGGGAGACGTTACAGCAACTTCCAGAACCAAGAGGAGACCAACAAGAGAGTTGGAGATGGACTTTTTACAAGGACATGTAATGAAAAGACAAGGGGGGTTGGCTTTAAACTGAAAGAGGGTAAGTTTAGGTTATATATTGGAAAGAAATTCTTCACTGTGAGAGTGGTGAGACACTGGAACGGGTTACCCAGAGATGTTACGGAAGTGTTCAAGGCCAGGTTGGATGGGGCTTTGAGCAGCCTGGTCTAGTGGAAGGTGTTCTGCCCATAGCAATGGCATTGGAACTAGATGTTCTTTAAGATTCCTTCCAACCCAGGCTATTCTGTGATTCTGTAAGTGACTTCAACCAGCAGTGATTTAAGTATGCTTGTGGTTCAGAAAACAGTAATTAGAGCAAATAGCACTACATTAAAACCACTACAGGACAGACATCATAGAGCACTGTAGTACAAGGCAACTGGAACTTTATACACTCTCTAGTACTCTCTCTCTAGTACTGTCAGGGTGGCTGAGAATGTATTTACACATTACATTACCCTCAGCAGTGAAGGCACCTTATGAAGTTCTCAGTTCCCCACATTAGCTACATGTTTTTGTCCACACATTGCAGTTTACCACTTCCAGCATTTACATCTACACATGTAAATGTAAATGTCTTTACATCTTTACATCTACACATGTAAATGTCACATGTCCTGTTTATGTAGTGCTGCACTACATAAACAGGACCCCTGAATCCATCCTGTGATGAAAGAACTCCTCACTCAGGTCAACAATATATGACCTATACAGGGATGGAAAGAAAGCTGAGAATTATCACACAGTGAGGACGACTCTCAGCTTTCACAGTGAAATCAAATCAAATCAACTATCTTGACATATATTTCACGATAAATCCTTACCCGGTTAAATAAAAATATCAAGCTGTGGTCAATGTCGGGCAGTTTTAGATCTTTTTTTCTGTAATCAGAATTATTTTTTTTTTTTTTTAAGTAGAACATTGAAAAATACCCAGGATAAGCCAGAGAAAAAGTGCTGGACTCTCTAACTATGTGTTCCGCATTTAAGATACATAGCTATGATGAAAACGCAACACGAGATACAGAAAGGAAATATGTTTTGGTACACCACTAACAGTCCAGCAATACCTATCTACTGCCACAACTGTGAAAACAGACATATTCCCTTTTCAATGGATTCTTTCTTTCTTTCCCATGAAATCCCCAAGAGGGGAAAAAAAAAATAACAACAGAAGCCATTATAAGAAGATTCTTACTCATTATCAAGAACATCACTGACTCCTCTGCCAAGTGCTCCATTTGATGCATTCACTGTCTAAGTTACAGAAAGTACTGAACAGTTTCGACAGGGTAAGAATTTAGACATGCAGAATGTATAACACTGACTTCTGGCAAGAAATTTATATCCAGCTGAATTTTGTTTAAAATCAATGTTTTAAAGCTTTCTAAACAGAACTCCTAGAAAAGAGGGTATTGTAGGCAAGCAATTTGAAGAACAAGCTATATGGCACACAGAGGATTACTCCAGAAATCCACAGGAAAACAACTATAAAGGATTTAATGCAAGACATAACTTTTACACAGATTGGGGATTAAAAGTATCCAAATGGCAGGTCATCATGAAAATGGTGAAAAAAGGATTTTATTTTGAAGTCTGGTTTCTGGGGTGGGGTTTTTAAAACACGTTTTCATATATGGAGATCCAAAGCTTACCACTATAGTTTGAATTCAAATAACTGCTTTACCAATGCATACACACAAAAAACGAAGTGGTTTAAAACTTCAATACTGATTTGCCTCATTAAATTCATGCATGTATTAAATCTTAAAAGCCTGAAATTCAGTCTTGGAAACTACTGTAACGCTGCAACACACATTTGGAAAACCCAGATAGGTTCTGAAGTCTTCAAAGAGTAGAACCACACATTAATTAGTGGTTAGGTCCCCCCCAATCTTAAGGGCTTCTACAGTGGGATGGGCGCTTTTCTGTAAAAAAGCCATAAAATCAATTACTTAAAACTAAGGGGCCTCTCAGTAGCACATCCTAAGTAGCTTTCATGAGATTGATCAAGACAACTCAAAATTTTCTTATCTTTAAACTAGACTTGTTCCATATCCCAGTCTTAAACTTGGGCACAGAACAAGAGCAGCATAAAGGCATGGCAACTCATGTTTTCCAGGTGGTCTTTAATTAAAGATTCTCTTGCTGCTGTCTAGTCCGAACTCTGAGTCTCCACAGCATCCAGACATGCAGAATTAATTGGGATAAAGAGTGTACTTGGAGCGCAAAGAGCAATCTGCCCTTTGACAAGCCCTCAAGGGACAATTTTCCACTCTGCATCTTCTTGAGAACCACTCTGACAGTCAGACTTAGTCACAGCACCCAGTGTGTCCTTTGCCACGAATTCCTTCCAAGGAACGAGTAAGTTCAAGCTCTTGAAGTTTTTCTCTAGGGCACAGGCAGATAAATTAAAAATATCCAACCTGTGTGGAGTACCTGGTGCCTCTTTTACGCCTTTTCACTCACTGGATTATGGTACAAATATTCACTACTTGACTGAGTATAGCAGTCCTTCAGTACTGGACAGAGGAAACCCATCTAAACAGCAGGCTCCCAAAATCCTAAACATCCTGTGGAATTTATCTGAGGTTAAACACTTGATCTTCAGAGATTTTGCAAGCTACAAAAGCCAGCCCATCAAGCCTACAAGCCAGCCAGTAACAGCAGTGGTTTGTCAGACATTCTTCGCTGGTAAGAAGCACGACCATCCCTACATCTATCACCTCTTTGGTGTCTCAACAAGAGGCTTGCCCAGAACTACACTCTCTTCTTAATGGTCAGCACTGACTCTTTAGTGCAAATGAAGCCAAACAAAGATTATACAACAAATTACTAGTACCAGCCACAAGAGACAGGAAGTAGCTCTCTTATCTTTGATCCAAGAAGAAAGGGTTCCTCCACCACCAGGAAAGAAAAAAGGCCAATACCTCTGAGAAGGAACAGATTTCAGATGGTATTTCAGTATCAAAATGTTTTCAAACACTTGAAAAGGTTTGCTGGCAGTATTCACCATCCCTAAATTCTTCACAGGTAACAATCCTAATATCACAGTATAAGTCTTCTGTACAATCAGCCTGCTCCTTCTCCCAATACAGCCCTGCACTCTTCTCCAGAAGTTCAGTGTACACATCTTTACAGAACAGCAAAGAGCTCCCTCCTAGCTCCCCAGTCAGCCTGTAGAGATGTCTCCCTAATGCTTCACAAAAGGAATGCTGATGGCTTTACTCAAGTGGATCCTCACTCTCATGTAAGAACACTAAAAATGGGTCATCCTCAGCAGATAGCATCCCTGTAATTTCAGTTGTTACCCACCCAGCATTACATAGCAGTTTTTCAATTACTAATATTTAAGAATATGTTTCTTACAATAGAAAGGTCTCTTAAATTCTACTTTCTGGAGCATTCAACCTCACTTCTTGTTGTTAGCAGATACTGCTAAAAAGCATGAACATCTAGATGGATGTTTTGTGTAAGTACTCCAGACAGAAAACCTGTGGGTTCATTAAGGGCATTAGCCCAAGGGTAGGTGATGGGACTTTCATATTAAATGCTTCATTAAAATACCTAAATTTGGTGACAAAATCAATACAAAAATATTGTCAGATAATTAGAAGCCAACATTCAAAGCAAATACCAGATTTCACCTTGTGCTGGACAAAACTTAAAATTTTCTTTACTCATACTTCTCCAGAAATAGTAGAGGGTCATGCAGTTTGTACCCTACAGTTTTGTAACGTTAGAGAGAAGTGGCAGAGGAAGGGAGGCATGAATCAGCACAGGTAACAGAACCCTGCTGAAAAGCATTAGCCAAAAATACCATATATACACACACATAAACCACTAAAATGAGACACCTCGAGATTGATAAATGGAATCTAGTAGGCTTCAGAATGTCCAGGAAAAAAAAGGGAAATTAAACAGAACTGATGTGATTTTTAAAAAGGGGAAAAAATACCACCTCTACAAAAACGTGCAACAGGGAAGGAAGCAGCACCAAGGTCCTACTAAACAACTCAGCACTACTGTAGCTGACAGCCAACTTCAATTCCGTGGAATCAGAATTATGCAGATGGTCACAGCCTGGATCAACCAAGCAGCTGCTCTCTGTAGCACACCCCATTCAGGGCCAAGACATGTTTTTATATCTGGATCTAGCTGAAAGCAACCGCTCACATCACTCCATGGCTAATTCGCCTATAGCTTGGTGGTGAAACAGAAATGAAAAAACATAAGAGCACTCAGATTTAATGTTTGGAGAATAGAAAGCACATCCTTCACCCTAGAAGACAGAAATATGCTTTGCAGTATAGAGCTGGGTACACGGAAAAAATTTCACCTTCCCTGTTATTATGTCCTCCTAAGAGGCCACATCCTTTGTTAAAAAACCACAACTGAGATATGAAGCTTGCTTCCATTGGGAACTGCTTTATGATCCCTTAAATGGCTTTTTAAAGTACATAAACAGCAAGAGGTCTAAAAAAACACATTGGACATGGGAGATGATTAAGTGACTACTAGGGGTGAATTAAAAACAATGGCATTCAGTGCTTTTTTCACAGAATTACAGAATGGCTTAGGGTGGAAGTGACTTTAATGATAATCTTGTTCCACCCCCTTGCCATGGCCAGAGACACCTTCCACTAGACCAGGTTGCTCAGAGCCACATCCAGCCGGGCCTTGAACACTTCCAAGGATGGGGAGTCCACAACACCTCCGGGCAACCTGTTCCAGTGGCTCACCACTCTGAGTAAAGAATTCCTTCGTATCTACCCTCTTTCAGTATAAAGCCATTACCTCTTGTCCTGACACAAAAAGCCTTCTCTTCCAAGGCTGAACAGCCCCAGCTCTCAGCCTTCCGTCACAGGAGATGTGCTACAGCCCTCTGATTATATGCATGGCCTTCCTCTGGACTTGCTCCAACAGCTCCACATCCTTCTTAGCCTGGGGGCCTCAGAGCTGGATGCAGCACTGCAGGTGGGATCTCACAAGAGCGAAGTAGAAGCGGAAAATCACTTCCCTCAACCTGCTAGTCAGGTTGCCTCAGTCATAATACTGATAGACCTGGGGCTGCCCAGTCCCCTGCGTTGGAAGACCATGAATGTGGGAACAGTGACTTTCCATTTGTGGACACTGAATTTGTAAGGGACCAGCTATATCAGCTGAATATTCACAATTCCATGAGGCATGATGCGATTCATCCCAGAGTTTTGAAGAAGCCAATGGATGCTTCAGCAGCACCCCTGTCCACCATCTGCCAAAAGTCTTTGGAGCCAACAGAGGTCCCTGCTGATCAGGAGCAAGTTTTACTCCAATTTTCAAGAAGGGTATGAAGAAAGACTCAGAAAACTACAGACCTGTTCATGAAGCCTCAGTTCTTGAAAAAATTACGGAGGAAAAGATTACACTGGGTAATACTGAAAGGCATTTAAAGAACAATGCAATTACCAGGCACAGTCAATATGGGTTCACAAAAGGAAAGCCCTAACTAATAAACTAATTTGATAACTTTTTCTGATAAGGTCACATCTAGTGGATGAAGGGAAGGCAGTAGATGCAGTTTTTCTGGATTTTTAGGAAGGCTTTTGATACTGTCTCTCACAGCATCCTTCTGGACAAGCTGTCCAGCAGCAGGATGAGTGGGTTCATAGTGCGCTGTGTGAAGGACTGGCTGAAGGGCAGAGCTCAAAGGGTTGTAGTGAATGGGGCTACATCCAGCTGGTGACCAGCCCCCAGTGGTGTTCCTCAGGGATCAGTTCTAGGGCCAGTCCTGTTCCTGTACTTATCAACAACCTGGATGCAGGAGTTCAGTGCACCATTACTGAGTTTGCTGGTGATACCAAACTGGGAAGTGCTTTTGGCTTTCTTGAGGAATGGGGGGCTTGGCAGAGAGATCTACATAGACTGGAACATTGGGCTGTGATTTATAGCATGAAGTTTAAGAAGTCCAAATGCTGGATTCTGCACCCAGGATGAAGTAATGCCAGGCACATGTATAAAAGGGGAAAGGACTGGATGGAGAGCAGTCCTGCAGAGAGGGATCTGGAGTCCACAGCAGGCAGAAGCTCAGGCTGAATCAGCAGTTAGCCCTGGCAGGTAGGAGGGCAAACCCCATCCCAAGGTGCATCAAACAGCATCACCAGCTGGGCAAAAGGGGGGATTGTCCTGCTGCATTCAGTGTTGGTGTGGCCTCACCTCAAGAATTGTCTGCTGTTCTGAGCTGCACAATTTAAGAAGGTTGTAAAGATGCTTGAATGTGTCAAGAGGGGCTCAACAAAGTTGGAGAAGGGGCTGGGAGGAAAAGTCCTGTGATGAGTGGCTGAGGATGTGAGGTTTGTCCAGTTTGGAGAAAGAGAGGCTAAGTGGTGACCTTATTGCTCTCCACAGCTTTCCGAGGAAGGGATGTGGAGAGGAAGGTACTGAGCTCTTCTCCCTGGGACCCAGTGATAGGATACGTGGGAATGGTTCAAAGCTGCACCAGGGAAGGTTCAGTAGGAAGTGTTTTGTTACCAAGGGAGGGGTCACACACTCAAACAGGTTTCCTAGAGAAGTGGTTCATGCCTCGACCCTTGACAGTGTTTAAGAGACATCTGAACAATGTAACAACATGCTTTAATTTTTGGTCAGCCCTGAAGCAGTCAGACAGTTGGACTGGATGGTGGCTCTAAAATAGAATATTTCCAAGTGAAATATTCTATTCTCATAAACAGCTCTCTCATATGCATATACTTAGGTACGCATGTAGCTAATACTGTAGTTTAGCTCTCACTATTTATAAAGCATTGTGTACAGACACAGATCTCTCTATATACACAAAACCAGTATGTTTTATCTCTAGGACACAGACTGGAAGATATTTGTGAAAAGTGGGGGGTTTTCCCCCAATTTTCAAGTCTCAAAAAGCATATAAATTGTTTTCAAACAGACATAGGTATCATACAGATTAATCATTAAAGAGCCACCATTTATAAAATTAAAACTCAATGCAATTAAACAGTTAATGACTCCTAACAGCTGACCTATGGGGTTCAATCAAAGACATTATCATGTAAAGAAATAAGGAGGGTGAGAAGGGAGGGAAAGAAATGAAAGCATTTTAACAGGTGAAACTTATGTACTGAATTACTCCATTTTATACCCCAGCTGGAAAGCTGTTCTTGAAAGAGACTGGCATAATCTAATATTAACTACATGGTTCAGGTCTATCCCAGTTTCTCTAGGGGTTTTTTTCCTCCCTCCTCCTATTTTTAAAGGGCCAGATGAAACAGGCAGTTTTCTTTGTTTCTTTTTGGTCTTTTTTGTTATTAACATTTTTATTTATAAGCCAGTTAAACTAAAGCAGTTTTGCATGGATCTGTGACCTCAAATCTCACTCAATGTAGAGGAGCTTAGCAGTTTAGGAAGATCAAACAAATCACCAGAAATCCAGAAGTATGTGAAATAAAGTCCACTTTTTCTTCTGAAAAGAAGGCTGAAGTGGCTTAAAACCATCATGCCTGCTGTTACCACAAGGTTTTTATGGTTTTAATTAAGACATGTTTTCATAAAAGGGAATTTTAAAATACTTTTTTACTATGGGTAATGAAAAGTATCAACTTCATTATCCTAATCACATAACCCATCTAGGTCATCTACTGCCTTACCATCAGATTCAACACCACACAGTTGACACTGACTAAAGAGACTAGTTTTACCTGTTTCCATTACATATTCCCATAAATTCAATAAATCCTGTCCTTCAGATTACTTCACTATGACATTCACAGTCATGTTTAGTATTTTCTACTGGGGGGAGGAAGAAGAGGCAGTCAGCTGCCACAAATGCAGCATCTTACAAAATAATTTCCATTAAGAGATTTAGAAACAATAACAAAGATGATGTGACCACAACGAAAACCTAAATTACTTAACATATACATACAATATAAACATCTCCGATTTCTCCATAAAAATGTGACTGCAGGTAAATTATCCAATTCTGGATTGGTTTCTTGTCTGCATTCCTTCCTCAGTCTTCCAACAACCAGAGAACATCCATTTCAATTTTGCCTTCCTCTATTGAACATTTTGAAAACTATAAATAATTTAGATTTCCAATAATTAAATACAGATTTACATCATGTAAGATGCAAAACATCTTGACTTTTGGGAAAAAAAAAAAAAAATCAACATTTAATGTGGCAACTGGTTGCTGAAAGGTATGGGCTGCCAATAAACATGCAAGGGGTTTTTTTCATTTGCAGAGCAGCTATTCTGTTTAACCCTATGTAGGTAGGAGTGGAGACACAGGATCTATCACAGGAAAGAAGGCATGCCACGTCCCAGGGCAATGCCATGACTGCCCAGGCAGCAGCTGACAGCTCCAGAGCAATGTGTAGCTTAAATTCAGAAATGGAAACTACCACACATTTTGGTTATTACTGACCACTTCGCTCTGGGATGGGAAGAGAGGAGAGTCAGCCAGAAACCTGGCACAGCTTCAAATCCACCTCTTCCCACCTCCATATAAAAGAAGCAGAAACCACACAATGCTTTGAAGAGTAACAACTCCACTTCCCAGAGCGCAGGGCCAGAGCTGCACAGCTGTGACACACAGCTTCCTCTTCCCTTCTTCATTTAACAGCTGCTTGGTGCTGGCAAAAGAGCAGTAGAGGAATAAAATACAACCAAACAGGGAGGCTCAATTAAAACTACTGATATCCAGTGCATTAAGCTTTCGTTCAAAGAGCAGCACCACATGCACTGCAGATGGCTGGAAGGTTCCAACTAAAGCCACTTCAGATCCAGAACGTGATGCCTTTACTCTTCTACCACAACTGACCATGGTTTGAAATGCTCATGTAGCTCTTTAGATGTGGCCTCTGTGACCCATAAGTTCTAAGGTGGTGTAAGCACCACAGTCATCTGAGCTGACCATTCACGTTATTACAGGTTATGAACCCTCTGGCAAATTCTGCATCAAGCACAATGAACTAAAACAGATCATCCAAGAAGGCATGGAAACTTGTTTGTCTGGAGGTTTTTGTTGATGTTTAGGGTTTGGGGTTTTTTTGGTTTTTTTTTTTCCAAAGCCTCCTTTATGAAGTATCACTTAAAACTATCATCTGATCCCAAATAATATAGTTTTTCTTTCTGCACAGTGCAGATGCATACTGGCTTTATTTTTGAAAATCTTGTTGCAGATTACCATGGGAATCATACTTTTTTTTTTTAAAGAGGTGAGTGCCCCCAACACTTTCAAGTTCCTACATTTTCACAACTACCTCATTTTCAAGTATAACAACAGTATAGAGAGATTTTGCCCTTGAGAAAGGCATTTATTTAGGAGTGGCCTATTACCGAGTTAACATGTAAATATGTCTGTTCTGCAACAAAACTACTAGTTATGGGCCAGCTGTTCCATAGGTCATGTTCTCTTATATCCAGAATCACCAAAAGTTGTTTCAAGCCTAGTGAAAAACACGCTGCTTAAGCTTCCCACTTTGTCCCAAAGTTTTTGCTTCTTTTAACACCTAATAAGAATCTGATTTAAATCAGCAAGTACTGTATGCTTTGAACAAGAAAAGAGGATGAACACTTCAACCTGCAGAAACGAGCAAAAAAAGTATGGAAGGCATATTTTAGAGAAGACTACTAATATAATGTAAGTTAACCAATCCACAGTGGAATTCAATTATTTCTACAGTCTTATCTTCATACAGTTACATTTATTTTAGTATTTTGTTCAAAGTGGATTTAGAAGTCTCAAAAATACACTTCTGACAAAAGAACACTTGTCCTTCAAGCTTTGTATTTCAGACAAGCTTTTGTTTGCAGGTTTCCTCCATATTTTAGCTCTAAAATATCAGGTTGAACATATTAAGAGAATATAACAACTCTCAGTAAGCCTCAATTACATTCACTCATTTTACTCCTCTAGATTCAACACCCATACTTCCCACCCTCACAGTTCAATCTCCCTGATGTTTCCCACCCAATGCTAAAGCATGTCATTTTTCTCCTTTCTTAACCTATCCCTATAACTGAATGAACCTAGACAAACTTCTTTGAGTAACCCAGACTGCTCTATGCTGTGTTTATTGTTCTGTGACGAGGCATGAAGACAGTCATCTTTGACCAACAAATCAAAGCTGTTCACTATTTAGACTGTCATCCCTTAGGTTCACAAAACCTAAAAAACTAATTCAGTGTATTTTCTAATGCTTCGTATTCAAAAGCATTAACAGCCATAATTCCACCGAGATCAATAATAGTGGGGATACTCAAATTACAGATTTAGTCACAGGTCTTACAGCTAACATCACCATTACCAAAAGTACAAAATGAAGCTGCATTTTTTTATACCTGAACCTCAACATTTAAGTTTGTTTTAAAAAAACTTCATTATTACAGGCTGCCTACATGCTTCTGTAACTTCCTCAGCTAACTTGGCTGAGAAAAACACTTGCCAAGCTTGGATTAGCATTTAGCAGCTTCGGGGCTAACTGTGCTTGTTGTTTCAATCTTGACAACCAACTGTATGGACACACTATTATATTTAAGCTTCCAGAAGCATTTAACATTTGATTCTTCTGAAAATACAGCTCTACTATATGTTTTGAAAATAAAATCATTTTTTCCTCTTTTAGAGATCCATGATGATGCCAAACATATGCTTGTTTTCCAAACAACAACTGTTTAAAAGAAAGAAAACTCTTTCTGATGTTCCTGCCAAAAACAACATTCTGTGGCTTAAAGAAATTTGATAGTAAGCAGTTCACTCAGCTAAGGGAAGAGGGATTTACATTTGGCAAGGATTTACACTTCATGTCTTGCATTTACTTCCCTCCATTTTAAATTTTTTCAGGGATGCACGTGGCACTGGGAAGGGTTTTTGTTGTGGTTTGTTGGGGTTTGGTTTTTTTACATCTCCAAGTATTTCACTCTCTAAAAATAAGGCATCTGTGGGTTTTACTAGAAATGACACAAAGCAGAAGTTCATCATAATGTTTTTCTTTTTTACCAGGAATACTAGGATATAGAAGAGAGTTTCGAAGGGAAGTAAAAGACTTCAGAAAAAATGCATCAGCGAGAGTTTGCAGCAAGAGGAAGTGGAACAGAAAATGCAAATGAGGAACTGGCACACAAAACATTAACAGCTTCATTTTAAAGCATGGAACAGGGAAAGAAGGCAATGGATTTGGGGTTCCAGCAGCCATTGTCCCAGGCAGCAGTAACACTACATACCCGATAAAGGTGGTTATTTCACTGCTGCCTGAATAGTTTTCAATTAAGAGACAAAATGGCTAATAGAAACATGCAAATTGCACTATATACTACATAAAACTTATTTCTGTACATTTCAGAAAGCCAGAATTTTAAGATGAGGGTTCAGTCGGCTACAATATTTGACTCTGTCCTTCATTAATAACTCACAAGAGCAATGTAAAATATTTAGTCCATTTCAAGCAGCTAAGACAACAGAAATTCTGAAATTTTCCCCATCTGTGGAGTATGTATGTATATATATATATATATAAAAATATAACTGCCTCTCCACAGTTTTTGCAAATAGAGTTCTAAATCCCATTGAACAGAACCCTGCCATCACCCTCCAAGATATAGAAATTACTGAAGCCTGCTAAACCTGCTCCAGCATCAAGCCACCTAGTCAGACAGCGCCTCAGCCAGCTGAGTGACCAAGCATGACAGTAAGCTGCAGATCCATGCAAGCTTCAAGGCCGTCAGAATTTTTAGCACAGCAACCAGAACAACATTTTGGAAAGCACGCACCTTCCCCAGTAAGATGGCAAGTATTCTAGAAAAAAAGATCAGAATCCCAATGATGTTACAGTAGTATTTCAGATGCAGCTATTTCAGAATAAGAAGAATCCTTAAGGTTAAGAACTTAACCCCCTATTAGTCCACCAACATGGAAGCTTCTCTTGTCATTACCAATGCAAATCCAGAACAGAAATTCAGCAACGAGACACGAAGGTCTGTCTT
The DNA here is from genome assembly GCA_013397815.1 of Aleadryas rufinucha. NCBI lineage: Eukaryota > Metazoa > Chordata > Aves > Passeriformes > Aleadryas > Aleadryas rufinucha. Next base: position 901,319 of record VZTH01012663.1, read on the forward strand.
TACAGCATTAATAGCTTGAGCTACAACTAGATATAGCTCCTAATGTTCACTATGTGCTTGTGTGGAGCTACCCGCTCTGAATCAAAGGATACCTGAAATTTCAGGATAGTCTACAAGAGCACAAGCAGCACCTGATGACGGGGCAAATGTTATAATAGCAACATCTCATGTGAGGGCTGAACGATTATACCTTGGTGCATCCACAGACACTCCTCTGGAAGGCATTTGTAGCTCCCCATTTCAATGTTCACGTATCTCACACTTACCCTGCCCAAGCTTTACAACTCTTCACTTGCTATAACCATACGGTGATTGCTACAGAGAAGATGTACAAGACCTGTAGGATTTGAAGAAGGGAAAGTTTCAAGAGAAGCAGGCTGGCTGAGCAGCAGGAGACAGGATCTCCTCCATCTAGGGGAAAAAAAAAAAGAAGCCGCTGAAATGCTAGTTTCTGGTTCCTTCTGCCAAAAGAAGGGTGGACAGAAAGCACATGGCTTGCACATCTGCTTGTCTAGCAATGCAAATATCCTTCTCCTACTATTCAGTTAAATAACCTGAAACTGTAACCAAACCACTTGTATAACTGTACCAAGACACCCTCTTTAAACATGATTTAAGACTGAACTGCAGCCCCACTCCAGCTTGAGTTGGCATACAGAGGTGAGAAGAAATGTCAATATTCCATGTGCAAAAAACACTGATACAAGAATGTCTTCAAATCCAGCATGAAATAAAAGGCATCATTTGAAGTGATGTATTCTTGTCCATGTTTATAGCTGTTTAAGCATTCAAAGCAGCAGACAAGCTTTAAAAAAAAAACAAACTACTTTCCCTGGAGATAAATCTGCAGTAAACCTGTGCTGATACCAGTTCCAGAGAATTTCAACATTCTATAGAAAACTCATCAGCAAGATCTAACTTCTGCAGAAAAACAAACTAAAAAGCTACATTGTCACTGAAGTCCCCCTTCCAATTAGCAAGTTCAAACTTCATTTATTCATTCACAGGTAATGAGGCAGAAGAACTTCTCAAAGAAGTGTTTCCAAAGCCTGTTTGAAGTTCCAAAATAAAACAAGCTTTGCAAGCCTTGTCTTCTAGCACATTAGTCCCCACAGCTGCCTGTTGCTCTGAAAGGACAAAACCAAGTCCATAGCAGATGAATGGTTTTCCTCAGCATCACTTGATACTGACCTTTTTGACTATGAGATTTCAAAACAAACATCAAGAAATCAATTCCAACACTCACCGGATACTATTAACATGTTTTGATGTATTATGTGTCACCCATTACATACACAAGCTCTCCAACTATTACTTGTTACGAGCAAAGTGGTTTGCCACTGTGAATATGCCCAAGAAACCTGGGACCCATCAGCTGAAGTACTGAGTAACACTAAATTTTTCTGCTTCTAAAACATATAGCTGAAAATATAAAAGAGTAAATCAGTTCAAGCATGCAAGTAGCACAAGTATAATGAATATTTGAAACCAAAATATTTAATAAATCTGGCATACTATGCTTTACACTCAGTAGAAATACACACAGTCACCTATCATTAAATTTGGCTACCAAATCTCTGTTAGAATAAAGAGATTATAGTTGTTAGCAACAGACAGGAAGGGGCTCCAAGAATCTTGAAGGAGTAACTAAAATTCTGCTGAATTGAGAGGTCCACAAAAAAAAAATCCCCATACATTCTGGGTCGTTTCTAGACCCAGAAAACACCATCAGTTCAATGGCAGAATATTTCAGTATGTGAAAGGAAAAATTAATTCACAACGTGTTAAAACTCCAGACACCTATAAATCCTTAACACAAATAAAAACCAGCAAATCCAACAAATATTTACTGTACTTAGAAGCCTTCAAAATAATTCTCCAGCTACTTCACCTGCCAAAAATAAAGAAACCAAAGATAAGCTTCAAGTTTGCAGCTTAAATCAGCACAAAGGGTGCCATTTTGATCTCCAGCTGTTTGTACAAACAAATTTCTTAATTTCTTCCCAAATGTTTTGGTTTCTCTTGTGGCAGAAGAAATTACATCTTTGAGTAGCTAAAAATACTTCAATTATTTGAATTTTCAAAAGAGGGTTGAAAAACAACCGTGCTTTACCAGTTAAGAAAACAGCACAATGCAACATTTCAACAGCTTTTACCAAAGGCTAGCTTAGATCTAAATAATGGTTTAACGTGAAGGAAAACATTTGGTTAAAATTGAACAAATAAATCTGGTGTAACTTCAGGTTATTTTCATTATTACCTCTAACGGGAGACTAAGTTCTCAGGAGAGAATATAAGTGCTATGGCAGTTCTGCTACAGAGCTAAGGCTCAAGGTGCCTCAATTTAAATCTCAGTCAAGACACTAATTTTTCTTTGATTACAGGTATTCTGTACATGAGTCTTCCATATGGAGAGGTTAATAGTTACCCTCTACCTCCACCTTTTCTTTTAAGAGAAGAAGCAGTGACAGCCTGCGACTCATCATACTCCTTGTACAGGGAAGCTTCCGAAGGCAAAGTACAGCTATATCCTACACTGGAAGACATTTGTAATCTGATTCTATCAGTGATTTCCATATATGAATGCCATTAAGATTAGAGAACTAAGAAATTAGCCTGACAAAACCAATTGCTCCCCACCAGTACTGTATATTACTGTATTTCTGCTATTGAGACAATTAACAAAAGTTAGTATCATAACCCACTGGACATGCACAGCCTGGTCAGTAACTTACACCAGTAGTGCAATTCATGTGATACAGCGCCTGAAGCTCAGGATCCTATGCAAGCAAAAATAAAATAAAAACAAATCAAAAGTAATGACCACAACTTGTCCAAAAATTTTAACTGGAGCCACACATGAACCAGAAAGGAATAACACATCACATTTGAATTGAAAAGTCCATGAAAGGTTGTATTATACAACCTGTATCAGATTCAAGTGCAGTTACAAGACAACATTAAGTACACATCACCTAAAGACAGGCCTGCAAGAGCAGACTGAAAGCAACTGCAACAATATTTTTTGCTCTTTCCTCACAGAAAGCAGTCAAGAGAACTCTGGAAGATAGTGCTCTGGGACTGCTCAAAAGAACTAGAGTACACTAAGATGTGACTGTCCATGCAGGAATTTTAATCCAAAAAGGAAGACTTGCAAAGGCATGAAAGCTCATTCACTGTCCAGGTGACACTGATACAGTGACTGAAACACTCAGCTACCATCAGCTCTTCTGGAATTCTTCACCAAAGTATCTGCTCTGATTTGGTTAGGTTTTCAGAAACCCTGTCCTTCTCATAACTGTATAAGACACTTCAAAATACTCTATCATCTGTCAGATGATGGCTTTTCTTTCTCTTTCCTCCATACAGCAATACTGCCTGCAGACAGTGTTATTCTTGTTTCAGAAAAATAAATGGCATGTACCTTTCTCACTGAAGAATAAAGTAAATAAAACTGAGCTAAAGTAGGCACACCAAAGAGTGGCTGATGTGCAAGGAGTTTATATTGCTACTCCTAAAATCACTATCCCTTGAGGCATGTTTCACAGACAAGGCATATATCAAAAAACAAAACAGGTTTATGCTGTTATTAACCATGAAATGTCACGTGTTACACCATATAAATCAAACATGAAGCTGCAATAACTTATTCCTCCTATGAAAATACCTTTTAAAGCACAAGCAATTCTATTTCTGACATGTAAAGTAATTTTTAATACTTCCATGGACAAACGGGAAAATTAACAAAGACTATTCAATTTCTGTAACTATTGAGTATAATCAAGACTATTGTTTCAGTATCTGATTAAAAAAAATGTTTTCTATTTTCTCTTTATTTGAGGAAAATAACCATGGAAAACAAGAAGAGGACTGGCTCAATTATACATTATTTCATGTACAACAAAACCTGTGTTCACTGCCTAATAACTCCATTCATACTGCCGCTAGCTATATAAACACAAAACTAATCTTCCAGCAAGGGACAGAAAAAGTTTGCTTTGCACAACTCATCCCCAGTATTCAGCTGGAAACAAATCAAGTTTCCACATTATTTAAGGGAAACATAATATGGTCCTGGTCTCAAATGAATAGCTGCAGATAAAACATCCTAATTCTTACTAAGAATGACTTGGGGCCTGTGGGCAGATAACTGTCCTTCCATCTTAGCATATTTTCTTCTGATGAGAACTTAAAGCCAAAAAGTGGTAGCATAACAACTAACAAAGCTCAGTTCCACAGCTCAAACACAGGGTTTAATCTTGAATCCTTGAAGCTTGCAAGCACCATAACATGTAACTTTAACAGCTTTCCAGCCTGAGCACTACTCTAGCATAATTATTGAATACCATGTCAGCCTCCATATATTAGAGGCCACATAACCTAGGATCTGAACTACAGATCACTGTTGTTTGGGACAGCATACTGGAGGATAAGATCTGCAGCCTTATTCCATTACTTGATTCTTCTCTTCAAGTACACTCACTATTAGTTTATGGAAAATACTGTACCAGCCAAAATCAAAACAACAGTCTCCTCTAAATGTAATGTTTTTTTGATTCCCTATGTAAAGTTTTAAAGAGAAGGCCAGTCTTGCATGATAGGCAAGACAAAACAACCTCCTCATCCCCAGATGTAAAGTTTCTTGAAGTTCCTGGCTGCTTTCATAATTTGCCCCCATCTTTTTCTAACAGGAATACTGTCCCTCATTCCCTGTAGTTTACAAAAGAGGCACAAAGAACTACAGCTTTTTCCTATTCCCGCACAAACAGCACACACACTAAACCGTTTGTGCTTTGAAGTGTTTGCTATCAAGGAAATCTCACAACTGTATCCAATAACCCATCACTCAAATACTGGCCCCTCTTCACAGATTACTGCTCAATTTAAAACTATCAGCCCTTCTCCTGTTATCTGCAGAGATTACTGAACTATATCAGAAAGAAGGAGAATAAACAAAGCATTTCTTAACTGCTTTTAGGTCAGTGTTAGACATTCAGCAGCTGAGATAAATCCCTGTCTTCACACGCCTGCACTCAGACTCCCAGCTTCTTCTCAGCGACACATTTACTTAAGAACCAAGTAGGAAAAAAAAATTAATCCACAAAAAACAGAAAAAAAAAAATACCACCAAAACGTGGTGAGGCGGGGAAGGGTTTAAAAGTTCCCGAGCTGTCAAGGACTCCCAGCGCCTTTCAAAGCCAAAGATGATTATTTTTAAGTACTTGAAGAGCGCTGGGCATCAGAAAGCCTTGCTGGTACCACGCCGCGGGGGCCGCTCTCGGGGGGCGAACACGAGCGGGGAACGAGCCCGGGCGGGCGGCTCCCGGGAATGGGCGCCGTGCTCCCGCTGCCCGGACGGAGCGCTCCGGGGCTGCGCGGAACACTTCGGGGGCCTGTCCCCGACCCCACGCACGGAGGGCTCCGGAGCCTCCCCACAAGAGCGGAGGCGGGAAGGGGAACGCGCCCCGCGGCTCCGGGGACCGGCGAGGGGCCGAGGCCGGCGGGAGGAGTCGGAACAAAGCTAAGGAGAGAGGGCCCGAGAACAGGCAGCTCAGCCCGGGCCAGCGGAGTACAGCCAGCAGCTCCGGAGCGACCCACCGGCGCCCCCGCCGCGGCCGGGAGGAGAAAGGGGGCTCCCGCAGGGCAGCGCCGGGATTATCCCCGCAGGCTGGAGACCGCTAAAAAGCGGCTGCTCCCCCTCCGCGCTCCTCCCAGGCGGGGAAAGGACCCCCCGAGCACCATCGCCCGCCCTCCTGCCTGGTGGCTGTGGGGGGCTGAGAGCGGAGCCCCGCACCCACCTCGCGCCGCGTTCCGTCCCATCCCGCTCCAGCCGCCGCCGTTCCAGCACTCCAGCCGCCGCCTCCTTCGCGGGCTAAGCCGCCGCCGCCCCGCCCCTTCAGCCGCGGGCCCCGCCCCCTCACCGCCCTTTTGGCTCATGCGCGAGGGGCGGGACGGAGCCCGCCAATGAGGAGCAGTGTCCCGCGGCGCCTAGCGCTGATTGGCGTGGGGAGCGACCAATGAGCGCGCCGGGGGGGCGGGGAGAGCTGTCAATCAGCGGCCCCTAGCTGGGGCTCGCGAGCGGCCGGGCGCGGGGGGCGGCAGTTCCCTCCCGCATCCATCACTCTCTATATCTTGTCGTCTTTCTCGCGGCTGCCTTGGGCGTCCCCGCCGCTTGGACCCCTGCCAGCCCCGGCCTGGGTCTTGCCTGGCTCCTTGCGGCCGCCCAAGCCCCCAGGGTGCGGCGGCTGCCCTGGGACTCCCAGACGGTCCCCGAGACCCCCGTGCCCCTCGGCAGCAGCCGCCTCTTCCCCCGGTGCCCGAGCGGCCCCTTTCCCGCGCGGCCCCGGCTGCGGGACAGCGGTGCCCAGGCACTTGCAGCCCCCGGGGCCATCTGGCGTCTCCCCCACGTCGACCGCGGGGTCTGTGCTGTCACCCACCCACCTCTCCGGCCCCTTTTCTGCCGGTAAGAGGCCTCTGCGGCGCTTCTGCCCTCACTCCTGACTACCACAGCCAACCCTCCCTTCCCCTGCCCTTTCCTTGCCCTTGCGACCCAATTCCTGCTAAATCCAGCTCCTGGTCATCCGGGCCCCCAAGAGATCCATGTTTATGCGGACGGGCTCTCGCCCGCCGGCGGGGCCCTTGCCCCTCTGGGCAGGTGCATTACGAGGGCTGCAGCTGCTCACCCAGTCCCAACAATGTGCCCCTTCCAGCTTTGCCTGAGTTGTCGTCCTTTGTGGTTATCCCTGTAGCGGGGGCTTTTGCTGCGCGCTGCAAAGCCTTTAGGAAAAAAGTAGGTGGGAGTGTATCACGTGAATCAGATTTTTGGAGGGGCAGGGTGGGTAGAACAACTGCTAAATGGATTTTAATGGCCCGGGCGGCTTCAATAACAAATGATAACTAACACAGTACACCCAGAACCAGCAAGCTCATGAAGATGACGACCAGCTGCTCTGCCCAGTTCAGCAGGCTGTCCAGATCGATAGAGTCTCTGCTTGGCCTTTATATGGGACAAAGAGGTCAGGAACACCACCGTGATCATGACTCGGAATAATGCTCTACAGAAGAGGACCAGGCAATAGCTCACCGCGATGATGGGCAGCCGATCTAGCCAGCTCAGCAGCCTGTCCTCATCCATGGAGGCTCAGGCTGTGCTGCTGCAGACACCTGGACACCGAGGAGCAGTGAGGCAGCGCTGTTTTGGGCTGTGGGAAGCGGAAGGGGCAGCCACTGCCTCTGGAATAATATTGAATAAATACTGTTTAGTCAATAAAAATAATCACAGCTGAAAGCAGAGTTTTTTTAAGCACCACCTCCAGTCAATTGTCAACCAAAAGTTTACTGAACTCAAACGCAATTGTACCACTTCGGTTACCCACATCTTGCCTTACAGCAAAGTTACAGGCTCACAAGCACCTCCTTTTCACAAAAAAAAGCAATATGCTGGATTGCTATAATTTGAGAAAAATTATTTTTGTTTGAGATACTGGTGTTGGTTGTGCTAAGAAGCAACAACTGAGAGCCACTGCTGTGATCACTCCAGGTTACACAGGAAAAAGCAGCAAGCCAGCTTTGAACTGCTGATGGTGACAGTTTTATGATCGCTAGCAAAGCAAACAGAAAAGAAGTCTTTAAGTAATATAACCCTAAAAGAAGGAAGCAGCAGGCTTTTTATTCAGCATAAGGGTGTAGTGGGACAAAAATCCTAAGAAAAAAATAGTCTCAAGGTTTTCAGAAAAATTAGTTATCTATCCAAAAAAAAAGAGTATTTTTCCTAAAACACGTACGCAGCAAGTGGAAACTCTTCAGAGACTGTAAAACAAAACAGAGGGAAAATGACTTGCTATTGTTAAAATACAGCTGCATTCATGCTCATTCAGTGCTCCTTTTTGCATGCTGAAAATGGGATCTTGAGGTTTGAAAAATATTCATTTCAAACAGACCTATCTCTACCAGTACATTTTTCTGCTCCATCAATACAAGTAAGTAGTCTGTGTGATGCAAGGTGTTAATTAACATTTACTTCGTTCCAGCTGCTTCCCAGTCTCCTGGATTACTTCTTAGCTTTCATTTTTCTCCTCTGCATTCATGACATTTTTAATGCCATTTCTAATAACATCTAGATCTTGTAAAAAAGGAAGTCAGGCACAGCTTTATTACTGCTGCTTTGACCTTGCTTTTGAATTTGCAAATAAGGGAAATCTGCCAAACAATTTGCATTTAATTTGTATTGAGTTTTCAGTAAGAGAAAAAGAAAGGTGGTTAAAATAAATGCAAGCAATAATAGAATCAGTATTTGTATGAACCAATATTATTTTTAAGTTAAATCATGCTTCAGAAAAGCCTTCTGAAGGCAGTAAATGGAGGTTTAGACTGGCACACCAAAAGATATCCAGGGCTGATCTTCTATTAATTTCACTTGAAGGAAGAACCAGACTTCAGAGGGTAATGAAAAGGGGGGGTTATTGGAGACTGAAACCAAGATGAGTTAGTGGAAGTAAACATGACATTTTCTTAATGTCTGCTTATAATATCACTGGTTTAGATCAAATTTATAAGGACCTCCTTTTCTTGAATAGTTAATTACACAAAAAAAAAAAAGATACAGCATAAGAAGAAACAGTATTTTGAAAGTCTGTTATATAGCTTGTTGCTTCCTGTTGAAGAGCGTATTTCATATGAAAACCTTTTTGTCTTTCAGGAAACACAAAATTGCTGAATAATGTTAAAATAAATAGTGTTGTGCAAATGATTTACACCACCACCGATAATCATTACAGCGTCTCTGATTATTAATGGTACATTGAGAGGCCCCTGCAGAGTTTCTTGCTGAATCAGCTTTTGAAATAAATTGCTTTCCCTCCATCCACAGCCACACCCCAGAGAAAGGGGAACCATGCCTTGACTGAAATAATTGATTTAGGATAGCCAGCAGATACACACACTGCACAACCTAAGATGCTCTATTAATTACTCCATCTCTGTTAATGGAGTTTATTTCCCTTTATCACAAAACTAGTTAGCCTTGATAAGGCTGCGTACGTATTTCCCATACTATTCATATTTTCGGTGCTAGTGATATTACTGTACAACTCATATTTTTCAGGAATATTTTCCTGAGACTATTAATTATTTTGCTTTTTCTTTATTGTTTTCCTTCTACTATCCCTAGATTGCTGGAATACTGAAAGACTGGCAAAGAATATGAAACCAAGATGCAAGTAGATCCTCAAAGGAAACATTTAATATAAGTTCAAAGAGTCACTGTGTAATCAATCTTAAGGGAAAAAAAAGGCAGGGAAGCAAGAACAAAAGGAAGCCTAATAACTTTTCAAGACAGCTACTTTCATCAACTAAACAGGTCTTGTAATTCTGCCAATTAATAGTAAGATCCATTAACTGTAAGTCATAAAAACTATTTGCTATGCAAAGCACTCATTTTTCTTTGCTGGCCCTGATATTTTGGGAGGACAGTGTAGCAGGATATCCCATGAAGCACCGACTGGTGATCTATAGCGGGAGTGGACAGACTCTCTTAATGGTTTTACAGCATTGCCAGTTGAACAAGCTCCCTTTAGAAAAATAAACACAGGAAAGACATGATTCCAAGTTCCCTGAGAGATTAAACAATTATATACAGAAAGCTGTAGTTAGTAGTACACTGTTGATTTAGTGTGGTGCAGGGCATAGCTAGGACTAATGGGATGAAGGTATAAATTGGGAAGCAGGGTGAATATCTAGGGGAAGGGGAAGGGGAAGGGGAAGAGGAAGGGGAAGGGGAAG
>VZTH01012664.1:0-50997 GCA_013397815.1 Aleadryas rufinucha
AAAAAATGAAAAAGAGTTGCCAGCACTTTTAGAAATGAAAGAGGTTTAGTTATCTCTGGAATATTACTCTCAGCAGTACTGTCCTGCAGTGTTGTGTTCTGCCAAGCACAGACTTCCCAGCAGAAGTCAAGGAGCTGGTCTCAGCTTCGAACAAATGAGTAATGCTGCAACTTTTTTGTAATCCATCAGAAAATTATTTCCTTTATAAGTTGTTATTTAGCAGAAGCATGTCAGCTGGAAGAGGTTTGGGTTATGCTGTGGGTTTTGTTCTGGGTTTTGTTCTGAGCATGAGGGTTCTGTAATGCAGGGCTCTGCCAAGACTTTTGGCTTTGAAGCTAATTCCCTGTGTGGTCCTTCTGGATGTGCTTGAAAAGCTGCCTTCCTCTGAGGCTGGGGAGGGTTTGTTTGGTAAGGTGAGGTTTTTTAAGGTGTATGGGATAGGAGTAAGGGCATGGATGGCATAATGATAAAGCTAATGGTCAAATTTGGCTCCAACTGTGCAGTTACCAATGTGATTGTAAACTGAAAGGATGAAATACCTTGAACTGAAGCTCATGAAAAGGTTTGTGAGAACTAATGTTACAGGGAGGTCGGAAGAAGAGGAGCAGAAGACTCTGGGTTGACATTTTTTGTTAGATTGGCTTTCAAAGCCTGTTTGATGTGGAGCGAGTACCCGATGCTTCCATTAGGGGCTCGCACTGCTGCTGCAGCAGGTGTTGGTTGTGAGTGTCCAGGTCTGCTCCAGTAAACCAGATTTCTCTGGAGACTTCAGAGAGACTCTGTGGGAGTAACCTCCTCCAAAGGAGAAACGCTTAATATTTGTAATTACAAAGTGCAGTAGGGACAGCCACAGACAGGAGGCCTGGCAACTCAGGCCAGCTCTCACCCAGTACGTCAGTGCTGTGATTCAGCTCTGCCCCAGAAATAGGGAACAACCTGATAATACCAAAGACCAACTTCAATTTCACTTTCTTGTCCTTCAAGATGAATTTCAAAAGAAATGTGTAGGGATGCTACTTATTTCCTGATCATTTATAAAAGTTATTTCAATGAAGGATAATAATTTCTGCTCTTACCCTAAAACATTCTTCTGAAGATCAAATATTTCTAATATGTCTTGAAAAAGAAGTTTATTAGTAGCTGGAGAAACAGTGCAAAAGCTCAACTATGCTTAAAATGTAATATATGACACATCAGTGCTAATCACTTTGTGCTATGTGGCATGATGCCTTTAATCACCTATGAGAACTTTCAGGAGTTGTTAACATTTTCTTTCATTTGTACAGCAATGTCATTCTCTGGTTTTTGAGAAAAGAATAACCCTCTGTTGGCTTATGCAAATAAATCATCTCTTACTGCACTTGAAACAGAATGATTCCCAAAGGAAGATGAGTGGCAAATCAAACTGGCTGCAAATGAAAGTAACCTCTCAGACCAGAGTTACAAATGTTTTATTCAGATGAACCAAGTGTCTTTGTTTTAGCACTTTAATCTATTTTCCTTTCACTTTTTTCTAAATAGTACTGTCATTCTGAAATGACAAGGATTGATTGTGAAATTACCGTTGCCTAATTTACTTCATTGCTCCTCTGTAGACAGTGTTTGATTGAAAGTTCAAGTCTTTTGATGGGTGTAGCTAAACTGGAATTTTTAAAGGTTGGGGCAATATATTTCAATTTTTGACAAAAATGCAAACATATTGCTGCTTGGATGATTAACATTTCAAAAAGAGATTATTAATATTTGCAAAGAATCAAATGTCTTGGTTTAAATTAGTTGAAGGGTTGTATACTTGGTGCATCCCACCATGATAGTTTTTTCCCAAGTCACCTCTGTAGCTGCTCATTTAAAATTCTGGATGTTGCCTTAATGTGGATAGCTTTTGCAGTCAGTATATTCCAAGTTCACTTAAGTTTTTCTTCTCTGTTATTCTGCCATGAATTATCTGGTGAATAATGTTTTGTAAGCATTGATGTAGTATTGTCATATTTGAACACTATAAGAATGTCATTGTTATAGTTAGATAAAAAAAGGACCCATTTTTGAGCAAAAGTCCTCCAGATAAGCCAACGTGTTTCAGTGAAACTGCCCTCCACCAGCTGTCATGGATTATATAGCTGTATTTATACCTGCAGGATTGATGGGGAAAGTTTCATCAGGAAGGAAAAACGAAGCAGGGAAATACTGTATTGTTTTTGCCAATTTCCAAGGCTGAGTGAGAGAGAATTGGCTGCCTTTGACTGTAAGCATGAGCTTTTCTATTTGTTCCTTCCCTGGACCTGCCTTTGGTGAGTGTATTGGATCGCTGTCTCTCTGCCAACACTGCATGTGTTTCCATGTTCAGGGGGATTTTTGATGATCCAGCCCTCAGCTGCCAGAAGTGTAGCCAATAAACTGATGCTCCCAAGGTCATCCATAATGCGCGTGGGTGTATTTCCTTGCCGTAAACTGTGTTCATAGCCATCCCAGGAAATGGAGCTGGCTTTGATTTTTGGCTTTGGCCAGAGCTTCAGACAAATCTGCCTCTTCACTTAAAGCTGGGGAGAGAGAAGGCTGATGTGGAGAGGGGAAAAAAGAAGCAGAAACAATGCAGTTTATACGGCTGGTGGCCTTTATTAAAATTCCAGTGCAAAGTTTACCAAATGCACACTTAACAGTTTATGCTGAAGTTTAGTAAAAGCATATTTAAGTGCTCATTTGTTAAGTGGTTGGTTTCTTTAGGCAAAGGATAGTTGATGCTGGCAATATAGAAGATTCATTTGTATCTCTGGATTGCAGTTAGCACCATTCTTATGCTGCTGGTTTTATTGGTTTTATAATGTTCTGATGCCAAGCAAAGGACATGCTAAATGTAATGAGGCATTTTTAAAAGTGTTTGAAAGCAACAGAAATTCCTGTAAGCTAAAATCAGTTTTCTATAAAGCAGAAGATGAAGATCTCCTTACATATATGCATGTTTGTATATGTGTGAATGTATATTTATCAGGAGAGGACCTGCATTTTTTCTACGGATGCTCATGCAGATGGGCATTTATTTCCTTCTTATTTTCTTCTTCTCTTTTTTTTTTTTTTCAAAACAAAAGGTAATTTTTTATTTGAATGTATAGAGGGCAAGCTTTGTGCTTAGTTTTGCATGAATGGAAGCAGATACCAAAATCATTGTAGTCATCTGTTCTGACTCTGTGCAACAATAGGAAGTGTTTGGGCTGGATTCCCCTGATGTATCAAGTCATGTGGTGCAGGCTGCAAATCATGTGGTGCAGGCTGTGGACATTAGCTGCTCCATAAAAGAGAGATTTATATTTGTCTGTGTGTTCCCAGCAGGTTGCATAATAATATACAAGGAACAGCCTCCCCAGCAGGACACCCAGATGCTGACAGTCGTGTTTATCTCAGTGGTCTTTTGACTACAACCCCTCTGAGAGCCCAGATAAAACCTAATGTTTCATACACTGTAATATGAACCTTTTGTCCAGAAAGCCCAGAAAGTAAAAAGTAATCGAAGTCCCCAGTGTGAGCCTGTAGGTAGCTGGGGAGATGTAACGAGACAGCTGTAGGCTGGGTATTGATTTCTCTCTTCTTTAAATTCAGGACCTATGACCGTGCTATCACCCAGTCAGCAGTAGAGAAGGACCATGACCTTGTTCTTGCTGAAGTCAATGGGATTTTTGCTGTTGACTTCAACAAGAGCACAAGTCTGAGGTGAGAGCTGGCTGCAGGTCTTTAATAGGAAATTCTAAACAAGTTTTATTTCTTTGGGGTAATATTTAACTATTTAGGTTTCTCTCTCTGACATCTACACAGAAAAGAATGTTCTTCCCTGGAGGAGTTCATTGCAAGATGTAATGTTGAAGTTTTGTACTGCTGCACAACGTTACTCAGCTTCTCTTGTAAGGATTTTATTAATTGGCTTGATTATTTTAGGTGTAATGAATGAAGGATGAAGAGAAATTGTAAGATTTAGTGAAAGCTTTTGTCCCAACAGCATAGTATTAGTTGTGGTTTTAAAGATGATGAGCAGTGATAGTTGTTTAGTGTTCCTGATCATCAGGCCCATCGCTCTGGCAAACAAGTTAAGCATCCTGATGGATCAGAGGTAAGACACTGGAGAAGTGCATCAAGACCAGAAATCGTTTTCTGAGGAGTGTTTTAAAGATTATTTTTTTTTTGCTTTGTGAAGACAGATTGACTCCCAGAGATTTGTCCCTATAATCCTGGGGAAACTTCTTTACCAGTTAAAACATGGGAATTCTCCCATATGACCCCACAGGCACCTGTTCAGCAGCAAGAACCAAAAATAATTTTTTTCCCAGATAAACCCCTGGCAGAGATATGATCTATTGAGAGCTGATTAGGTGTTTTGATATTTCTCTAGCTATACTGGCACTTAGACATGAAGGGTCTAAATATGCCACCTGAGAACTGATAGAATTGAGAGCAGGCTGGTTATAATGAGATCAAAATGAAACCGAGGTCCTCACCCTGTTGGTAAGAGTCTGGGGCCAGGTATGACTGCTTCATTGACTGTGGTCCACAGTTTCAAATATTGTTCATACCACACTATATGGGTTTTTTTAGATGGAATTCATACTTTCATAGTCTGTCTTTATTTGATATTTATGGTGATCACAACAACAGGTTGAATACACAGTCTCCTCTGTATCTTGCTTCACTTTTGTATCATTTAGTTACTTAGTTCATTCCATATATTGCCTTGACATCCAGTTGGGGCAGCTTCTCAATGAGCAACTGTCTTTTATGATTAAATATCCTTTTGTGGAGCTTGGATTCAGGAGCTTCTGCAGTTTTTAAGGATAACTCTGGAAAAAAATTAGATGAAAGTCAACTCCTTTGCCCCGTGCAGTCTATTCATTTGGTTTGTATTTTGAAGATAGCCTGTCAGAACGACTAGAACTTGATTTTAACAAAAAATAAATGGAAGGGGGGAAGGCAGTCCCGAGGACTGTGCTGTGCCAAATAATGTGATGCTAATATTTCATATTCAAAATAGTTTGCTTTAATCACTTTTGCTGTTACTCAGAAGGACTGAGGAAAACATGAACAAGTTATTATATCCTAGTGCTGCTGTGTTCTCGTCAGTAGGAGTTGATGCTCTCTTTTTACTTTCCTTACCCTTCCTGGTGTTTTGAAGAATGTGAATGCCATTCTAGTGTTTCATTTATTGGAGAAAGTCAGCAGGTGTATGCTAAGTGACTTGCCCAAGACATGCAACCTGTCTGTGCTAAAGGCTTGAACAATAAAAGGATTGTCTTGTGTTCTTTATTGCATATATTTGTGAGAAGTACTTCCTAAGCTGCTTGAAAGGAAATGCAGGGAGGACGAGTCTTAAAGGCTTATTTATCCCTACAAATATTTGCCTTTTGAATACTAATTTTTCAAGTTTTCATTAATGAAAGAGAAAATAATGAATCTACTAACCTTGTAAAAAATAATTTTTTAGTTTTTGAAAGAAGTGGAAAGTCCATCCTGAAAAATTCTGGCTGTTCAGAAATCCGGTTCAGTTTCAGTAGCTGTCTCTAATCCACAGCTTTCCAGTTTTGCTTTAAGGATGTGAAGTTATTGACAGTCTTACACACCCGTGAAAGGATAAGTAAATGAATTGTTATTAAGGAGTGTTGAAAGAAGTGATTGTCATTGAAGATTTAGGAAAATGTTAATGTTAGGATTGACAAGGAGGAAATTATACTTCAGTAGCTTCATATTCAATTGGTGTTTACTGGCAGGAAATCTGGAAAGTATTTCAGAGGCCTATAGCCTGCCTCCTTCTTATTTACATTTTCTGTCTCTTCTTTGCCCTCTGGTCCTGTTTGTCCCTTTCATCTACGCCCACTTGTGTGTATTCACTTGGGAGGGGTGGGTTTAAAAAAGATGCAACCCTCTTTCTCCTTTCACTGGATGTAAAAAGTTTTTTTTCATTCCAATTACAACTGAATTCAGTTCACTGGAATTCATTATTAATTATGAAAACAATATGGGCCCTATTCTTACATTTTGTGTACTTTCTGTTCCCTTGGTAACCTGTGTGAAGGTCAGGGGGACAGTTCTGTGTTTAACTTACGAGATGTTGGGGTCCTCTCCTCTCAAATGCCCGAGTGTTTTTAAGACACTGCTCAGAAAACTGCAACCAGTGGGCTTATTTCCCACAAGGAGCTAAAAATAGCGGAGGGAGGAATGGCTGGGGGCTCAGTGTGATGGATTTGGGTTTATCTATTGATTAAAGTATTTCAAAGCTGAAGTTTGCCATGACTGGGAAGTTGCATGTTCCATCTGGTCCAAAGCTAGAGGCTCTGATACCTCAAGAATCTTCCCATGTCCTATCCCTGTGTGCCCAGGAATTCATGCCATTACCAAGTAAGAATGACAATTTTATAGCATTATGTGAATGAAAAAAGTTTTTTCCAGAGCCATCTATATATTCCTCTGTTGGAGGTTTTGAGGTCTTGCAGCTGCAAGATGTGTTTGGGCCAGTACCAATAGCAAAAGAATTGGAGATAATTTTATGTATTTAACACCAATACTGCCAGCCTATTTATGAAGGAATTACAACAGTTGAATCTTGCTTCTAAAGTGCCTGGGCAGAAGATGGCAGGTAATTGTCTCACTGTTTAGCGTACCAAGAAAGGATGAACTTGCTGTGGTACAACAGTCCTTTCTGGGAATCTAAATGGCAATGGGAATGCCCCTGTGATGAACGGCCTCTTCAGGTGAGGGAGCTTCTCTAGGCTGCTCTCCAAAGGACAGCTGCTTGAGCAGGAGAGACCCAAAAGGTCGAAAATGTTTGAAAGCTGCAGAGCAATTCCTGACAGTGACACCTTCCCTGGGCAGCTGCTGCTGGGGGTGTTTCTGGTGAGGAGAGGGAAGGGCTGGTGCTACTGCTGTGCTTTCATCCAGCCAGTCGCTAAAGGGCTCCTGCCTGTGCTATGGCAGGACCTGTTTTTTTCTCTCGATGCAGAGCAGCTTCAGTTCCCTGCTTTAGTGATATGAGATCTTACCTTTTCCCTCAGAGTGCCAAAAATGAGCAGCGTGGGTTGGGTTTGGTATTTATTTGGTGCCAGCGCTGCAGAGACCATGGAGGTAAAGCTGTCTCAGTCCTGAGGCTCTTGAGTGCTCTCTAACATGCATCTCCTGTGGCAGAGGTTGGCTCATGCTGCATTAGGGCTGGCAAACACAGGAGACAACGTGCTTGGCCTTTAGGAACTGGGGTATGAAAAACAAACGCCGGACCCTGCTGAGCACCTGCTATATCTGTCAATGGGTCCAGCAGCTCTCCATAACCAGCCTTAGCGAAACAATCAGCTGGCAATTTACCAACAGAAATAGCTGCATTGCTAATTTTTAGAGGTGCTCAGCACCATCTGCCCTCATAGGACTCACCTTTCTGAAGAGAAGGTTAAGTGGCTATTTAATCATGGTCTGTAAGTACCCACTGAGGGATAAGATGTCTGGAGCAAAGGACTCTAGCTAGCAGGCAAAGCCACAGGATCCAGCAGCTGAGAGTTGAAGTCAGCAAAGATCAAATGGGAAATGCAAGGCGTATTTTTAAGAGAGGGTAATTAGTCCTTGGAACAATTTGCTGGTGGATGTGGTGAAGCTGTCTATCACTGCAAGCATTTAAATTTTGCATCTTACGCTCTATTGTCATCACAAGTAGTTGGGCTAGACAGAGTGGCTTGGCAGGGAGGAGCACTGTGACCTGCATCATGCAGGGAGGTCACCTGAGACAGTAATGTAACCATTCAGTCTGTAAAGCAATCCACCTGGAGTCCAGGATGCTTCACAGAACCCAACGTGAGAGGAGGATTCCTCACAGCACCTCTCCAACTTCCACAATTGGTTTTCATTCCCTGGTGGGCCACAAAAACCTCTTATGTGCAGAAGATGTGCAAGCCCTATGGACTGACAGTTACATTACCGAGCTGGGGATAAAAATTTAAGTCCCTGATCTGTGTCAAGCAGGTCAAGCTTTTTCATTGAAAGCTGCAGAATTAGACAATGTATAGGATTGAGTCCAGTCTGCCCCATCTTCTTAGCAACTCACCTGTTGTCTCAAACACTTTAGGTCTATCCCTGAAAACTAGTTTGAAAAAGAAAAAGTGTGTCTCTATGAAATGATTCAGCCCCAGTTAAATGTGATATTTTACTTAAAATTTTCTATTAGATCATGTGCTCAGGACCTGTGAAAATCCGCTTTGAGCAAACAGGAAATAAAACAATTCCATCATGGTTCGGGCTGGAAGAAGTTTTGCTGTTACACTGAAGAAATAATGCCACCCTGCAAGTGGAGAATTAACCATGGCAATCTTCTTGAGGGGCAGGAGGAGATGTTTTCTTGTGGATTCAAAAGAGAGAGGCCAGCTGGGGCAGGCAGTGAAAGGTCTTTCAGTTGCAGGGTGCACTGTGGATAAAGATGCTGAGGATCACGGGGAGGAGGAGAGGAGGAAGGGCAAGTGTTGTGATTGCTGCCTGGGCAAGCTCCCCAGCTGGGGTCACTGGACATGGCTTACCAGGCTGTGCCACAGATGGAATCAGATCTGCATGTGCAGCACTCACTTCCATCCAGAAAACAGAGCCAGAGGTTGAGAACAGAAAGAAAGGCTGAGATCGTACCTTCTTGCTCCCAGGGTATGGGGTGCTCTGCACTAAATTAATGCTGATCTGTGATTGTTGGACTCCACCTAAGTGCTTGTGTGTGTTGTTCTGTAGGGTGTTTTTAGGAGATGGTTGCCTAGACTTTGGGTTTTGGTTTATTTGATTGGATTTTGGATTGCTTTCCTGATGCTGACAAAACATCTGAAGTCTGAACTCTCTGAACTCATAGCAGGAAGGATGGTTTCTGCTTGCAGCATGAGTATTTGTTAGCTCTCCTGTTATGACAGTGGTCACCCTACAGGTACACCCTTTTTCTGATGGTGAACCACCGTGTTTGTCCCCGTAGCTGAAATCTTGGTTCACACAACTGGCACTTCAATCAAATCCACTTGGTGGGTCAGCATTGCCCAGGTTCTAGTAATACATCAGGCACATAAGACACCCCCACTCCCCCAAAAAGTGATATAAGGATGGGGAGAGAAGTTAAAATTCAATTCCAAGACAGGCTGAAAAGAAAAAGAATAGTTTGTCTGGGCTCCTCAGCATTTCAAGTCTGTCAGTCACTGCTGCTTGCTGCCAATGGAGGGCTTAGCTCCACAGGAAAAGCTTTTCCTTATCAATGTTGCCACAGAGCACAGGGGTTTGCTTTAAAGCTTCTAAAGAAAGTCAAGAGGTTTTAGAGATGTAAGCTTTCTCTGGATTCCACTGTCACTTGTATGCTTCACCGTTAATACTAATAAGTTAATACTTTATATGCCTGGAAACAAACGCTTTTTCATTAATACTGAGCAGGTCTGGAGGCTGTTCACTTTGTATGCTTGCTTGATGAAATTACAGTGTATCGGTGGTCAAAAGGATGTTACATGGTAATTTACACGACAGGGCAAATCGCAGAGCAGTTGTAACTGGCACGCCTGGTAAAATGTGCAGCGGTTACAAGATTTTTGGTTCCTTAATTTATCTCTGAGGTATTACGTGGGCTTTGATTTTGCACAGGCAGTTTAGAAGTGAAATGTTTAGATTTAGCCTTTTGAATAGTTTGGTATGCAATTTTTTTTCTGGCATGTTTTAAACATTTATGAAATAATTTGTAAACTTTACAAAACAATTTAGAAACTTGATGTGGAAGGAAAGTATAGCCCTCAATAGGTGCAGGATTTTGGACAATAACTTCTGATACAAGATTTGTCCTGTGATATTCAGAGAGGAGTCACAGATGTCCATGCATCACAGTAAAACTCTGTTGTCGTCTCTATGTCTAGTTTGAGCTACATTTTGCCAAATCTGGCTTTTTTTGTTTTGTTTTGAGAACAGCCATACTGCTTAGCAGCACACTGCTTTGCCTCCTTGTTGAACACAGTCTGACCTTTTTGAATAAGATGTGACAAGTGTAACAAGGTGTAGCAATAACAGGAGATCAAAAGAAGTGCCTTCAAAGCTTGGACTGGAAGTCCCCAAAGAGGTCTGCAGTTTTTCCATCCCTCTTTCACAAACAAATACTAGAATAAATTGTCCAAATAAAGTGTGCCAAGGGGAAGGGGGCATGTTCTTCATGTTGAAGAAGAATATGCACTCTGTTGCAGTCGGGTAACCACAAGTAATTTGGACTAGCATCTTTTACATCTGTGGGCTGAATCTGCAGCTATTATCATCAGGGGATTGGGGTGGAGAGGGAAGGAGGGAGAAAGGACGAGACTTGATTGGTTTCTGTGTTTTGGCTAAGACGATTTAAACTTTGTGGGAGTCATCTGCTTTATTTCACAGAAACAAAAAGCAGATGGGGAAGAGGATATAAACCAGAGAACAGTTAAGGTGCAAGGTTAACAGGAATAGCTGTGTCTGCTGTTGGGATACCTGCATATTTCTCTGAATAACAGAATAAACGATCAAAAAAAAAAGGTGTAATAAGATTTGTATTCATTAGCAATAATGCAGGTGTAATTGTTCTATTATTGCCTTTGTACCACATTAGCAGAAAAAGATTTATGTTTTCTGACGTGCGCTGAAAAAAAAAGGCTGGATCAGCAGTAATAGGATAAACGGATCTGTTTTGAAATACACGACAGATATTATAACGCTGCCAGTAGCATCATTTAAGTGGGTGTTTCCATTTTAAAGCTGACTGGGTGAGAGTTTCTTCTGCCAACAGAAGCTTGAGCAGACTTAACCCATCCCCTGCAAGACTCATAGCTGGAATTGCTTTGCCTGAGCGCCCTGTGCCAGCTGTATCAAAACTGTGAAGTGAACAGTCTGGGTGGACTATAGGGGCTTCTGGCGAAAGCTTTGCTGACCTTACTTCAGCAAGAACGTTCTCTGATTTGGGAAAGCGAGAGAGAAAAGTATTTCTAACCCTTTCTGTATCACAAGACCAAGCTGCTGTTCAGCTGCATCTATAACTACATGACTTAACTGGGAATAAAGCAGCTACAGTCATGCTCTCTTCTGATGCCAGGCCAAGTACAGCATTGGAGTGACTCAAAGCAATAAATTGCCAGTGTGGTCATAATTCAGGTTCGAGTAATTTTCACATTCATTTGAGAAGGATCCTTTGGATCTCAGCTGTAAAGCCCTGGGTGTTCTTGCCGCTTTAAATACAATTTGAGGGAGCTCAGAACATTAGGGTTTCACAAGCAGTGAAATAACCAATTTCAGGTAGTTTCTGTAAACAAATACTGGGGTTTTTTTTCTGGGTAGGTGATATGTAATGTTGCTATTCCTGGAAGTGTTCAAGGTCAGGCTGGATGGGACTTTGAGCAACCTGGTCTAACTCTCCATGTTGAGATGCTTTTACTCTTCATCACAAACTTTCTAGACTATTTATCCCATAAAAACCCAAAGGTTACGGCCTCAAACCCAGGCTTGCATCAAAGGAGGGGCTCAGGTGAGACTGTGCCACCTCCAGCCCCATACAACACTGTCACCTCCCTGCCAAGCCCAGGTCAGGTTTTACCTGCAGTTGAACCCTCCCAGCACCCTGGGCTGCTCAAGTCACTCAGACATTTTGGCAGTCTGGTGTTTTATTAGTGTTTCTGCAGAACTTAAATGGGAAACATTTAGTGTCAACTTCTTGCATTGTGTTTGCTCAGTCATATGCAACAAGGCTTTGGGGAAGAAAATTTTTGTGCATCTTCATAATAACTGTGTGTCTGTGTGGGTGAGAAAGAGTGAAAACACATGTTGAGGCAAGCAATCAGGCACATGTGCACACGTGTATATATATGCACATACTTTTTTGTTCTGATATCATCATGATATATATTGTAGAGATAATTACATAGTTCTGGACTAAATACTTTCTTTTTACTGCTAATGTTCTAATCATATTTATAAATGTAGCCACTGAAGTATGTTTTCAAATGACATCTAAGTAGTTATTTGTGTCTGCTAGCATTTTATGTACCTTGACTATTTTAATGACAGTTTTGCAAATATATGTGCTTTTAGTTATTTCTTCACAAGAAAATTAAGGAGTTGAAAAATAAATTTAAGAATCTTCTGGTGTTAGAAATGTATTTGGTTTTTCCCAATACTCCCACCAACTTCAGTCGAAAATTTCTAATGAAATGCAAACATTCAGTCCCCATGTTCATAGTGAGAATTAAATATGAATATGGCACAAAAGTGCTTTATTTTGGTATTGTTTAAGCTAATATTTTCTCTAATAGCAATAGAAATAGCACATGTCCACTAGTTTCCAGTGCTTTGTAGCTTTTTTTTTTTTTTTTTGTGCAAGCATAGATTTTTGGTGGGTTTTATCTTAAAATATTAGTAGATGTATTTGCTACTATGGAAATGCTGTTTTTTCTGGCAGTTACCAAAACTGAAATGTTTCAAGATGAAACATTTCAGAACGATGAGGAGCTTTGGAAAAAGCAACCAAATTTATTTTTAGTCTTTTCAAACTTGACAGTGTCAAATGGGAATAATAACAATAATAATAATAATAATAAATGCTATTATTGTGCTTTGACAGGATATGCAACTTGTGTGCATTTCCTTAGTCAAAGACATTTGGTTGGTACTAATTTCATTTATAATGTAACAGATAAATTATAAACCTAGGACACAATTCACATTAATTATGTTTCAGATCAAGCCCCAGTTTAGGTAGGAATTGTCAGCATGACTATCACAAATAGAGTTTATGCTTTTTGCTTTAAATTTTTGTTGGACTCTGGCTGTGCTAGGAACCTGGATATTAATTCCTGAATTACACCTGTGTAGTGATAAAAATTGATTCTGTACGTGTGGCTTTTTTTAAACCCAAGGGTAACCTACACAATGGAAAGTACACTGAGAGTCAGATGGAAAAATCCCACAAATTGGAGGAGGGAGAAGGAGGCAAAATGTCAAGAAGTGGGATGGGGTGATTTCTGATTAATTTTTTTTGGTATTTTCTTTATTTATTACATGAAAGGTAGTACCTTGTTCGACCTGGCAACTCAGAAAATTATTTTCCAGTAGGAAAAGGGCTGTATTTACTGAGTATGGGTGAAAAGACCATTGTTAAATTAATCTAATTCTGCACAACACAGAGTTCATTCTGTTTCAGGAGAATTTTAGAAACTGGCTGGATTTCAAGCTACGTTTTAATGCAACTTTTTGGCTGCCTGCCTCCTCAGAAAATCAAGGGCCTCTGCTCAATAACTGAGTATAAATACAGTCAGTGCAGTAGGCCTTTTTTTCAGTCATGCAGAACCAATTTCTAGTTTGATGGTATCACTGTTGCATATTTTTAATTGAAACTGTTGTGAGAAATACTGACGTAAATCCTCATTATTATTCTGGTTTTCCCCTGTAAGATTATGGTGCTGTCTGACTTTGATATTGCTGTGGTCACCAGCACTTAAACATAAACGTATCCCCCAAGTTTGGGAATTAGGATAAGAACTACCTTTTGATGATTAAAACCAGAGTACCAGAGTACCAGTGTATTCATTAGCCTGTTAATGAAATGCTTCTGCTAATGCCAGTTGTTATAAAGATTTAATAGGTTTAACATGGGGCTATGGCACAACCCCAGCAGCCCTCAGTGCTCTTGCTGAATCTAAATATTCATCTTGGCAAATACGCCTGATGTTTATTCCATAGTGGTGATTTCCTCTGCTGCCCAAAAAAAAGAAGTCAACCTCTAGTGTGTGTTAAACACACCCTTCAAAACAACATTTTTAAAATAACAAGTGTTCCTTGAAAGTCTGGTTTTCTTCCTCCTTAAAATTAACAGTTCCCATTAATAAGGCATCCCTTTTTTAAAGAGATTCTTTTAATCAGTAATTCTTTCTGTCAGTGGCTCTTGTACAGAGAGCGACATGCTGAAAAAAGGTGTCAGCATAGTTGAATTGTGAGCCACAAAAACTGAAATAACTCATACTGTGTCTGTAAAGTTTGTGTTTGGAAATTCTTCCTTCTGCCCCTGACCAGTACCTGACTCCCAGGAGGAGGATGGAAGTCCTAAACTGTGAATTTAGAAAATTACTGCAGTCATAGAGAGAGGAAAGTTTCTTTTTCCAGCAAGGGTCAGATTTTGAAATCCATCCATGGCTTTTGCTTGGCCTTGCATTTGAAATGGCTACCTGAGGTTTATCTTGGTGACCTCTTCCAGCCCCTTCAATCTTACAGGTATCTCAGGAAGAATTTCAAATGCAGCTTTGCAATACCATTGCTATTCAGAGAAGTAAGACTTTTTTCCATCTCCTGTTTTTAAAGGGTGATGCTGAAGCAAAGGCAAGACAAAAGGATGTAAGCTGTTTGCTGAGTGTCGCTATTTTGAGGATATTTTTTCTCGTCCATGTGTTTTCAGACAGCCCCTGAGGGGCTTGGGGGATAGATGTGTTCTGTGACCTGCCCCAGTGAGGAGCCCAGCACACTGAACACTTTGCCCCTTTCTTAAAATTGGCATTGGACTAGATGGGTTAATTTTTCTTCATGTATCTATAGCCTTGAAAATAAGTCTGGCCCTTAACTGATGCATAGCTCTTCTCTGTACTGCTGTGATCTCTCAGCTCTTTAATTTATGAGATAAGGTGATAGAAATTAGTATCAATATTTAGCACAAGCGATGACAGCTACAATGCTTTAATATCAAAACATCTCACTTCCTTTGGTCCTCAGTGCCTACCACATGGTTATTGTATTGTCTTCTTTGTTTTTGCCATATAACAAGCCTGGAATTTTAGAACTGATGCAAGGTTATTAGTTGAGTTTTATGTTCACTTTTGGTTCGCCTTTCTTTTTAAACCAATCTTACTGTGTCTGCTCAGGGCAGATCTGGTAATTCCCTCTACTTTTTAATGCTTATGTGGTAGTTAATGTGTTTTGGGCACCTCCTACTTCTTATTCTTTACTCTGTAAATGTAATTTAAGCTGTGAAAATCCACCTGTAGCACTTTGCCATCCTAGTAACTTTAAATGGGTGACATTCCCTGTTGGAAAAGTAAATTTCTAGGTTTTCTGTGTGCTGACTGAGTAGTTAAATATTTGAATGTTCTCAATATTTAATCAATTAGCTTTTTCAAAGGCACACAGAAAAGCTGGCAATCCTCTTTGTTTATTAGTAGTAGGCTCAGGTAGGGTGATTATATGTTGTGTGACTAGTAGCCTGAAAGGAGTATTTGTAAAGACTCTGAAATGTAAATTTGGTGAACAGTCTACCAGGAGGCAACAAAGATGGGGATTATAGGAAAGAATTTGCAAGCAAAGGCAGATTAAAGGGACTTTGTTTTACTCATTAGTTTCTGTTCCTTCAGGAGATCAGCTACAAATCACCTGTAAAACTCAAGAGTCCACTTGCAGGCTCTGTGCACTAGAAACTGTGTTGAGTTTTGCCCTTACTTCTCCCTCAAATACCAAATTAATTGGAAAGAAAAAAGTATGACTGCTTCTTGCGTGCTGATGGGTCATACAGAGTGTTACAGAGGGAAGCCGGATCTACGTTTCTAGCTGTCTTCCAATATCGTTGTTCTGTAAGGAAAACATGGCCCAAACTCTGCCCTGGCTCACTAGGGCCAGGGCACTGGGTAGACTGTGTGGGACAGTGTATTGCTCTGAAATTTGAGTAGCAGATACCTAGGAAAATACTCACGGGCGGCAGTTTCATGTACGGACTCAGTTTCCATGGGCAGTTTTTAGGCACCACAAGATAAGAAGGCTGTAAAGCTGTTAGCATCCAAAGGAAGGCTGCAGAGATGGTGAAGGGCCTTGAGGGAAGCCGTACGAGGAGTGGCTGAGGTCACTTGGTCTGTTCAGCAGCCCGGCGAAGAGGAGCCCGAGGGGAGACGCCACAGCAGTCTCCCGCTTCCTCTCATGAGGGGCAGCAGAGGGGTGGGCACTGATCTCTTCTCCCTGGGGGGAACCCGCAATAGGACCTGGGGGAGTGGCCTGAATTTGTGTCAAGGAGAAGGAGAAGAGAAGGGCTGGATGTTAGGAAAAGGTTCTTCCCCCAGAGGGTGGTAGGGCACCCAGTAGGCTCCTCAGGAGGGTGGTCACTGCACCAAGCCTGCCAGATTTCCAGAAGCGTTTGGACAACACTCTCAGGCACATGGTGGGATCCTTGGGGCTGGTCCTGTTCACGACCAGGAGCTGGACTTGGTGATCCTCGTGGTTTCCTTCTATCTCGGGATATTCTGTGATTCTCAGCAGGAAAAGCAGTGTCAAGGATGAGAGTAAGTTAAAATGCTTGGGGCCTTGCGACCCTTTTTCCTTCTGTCTCCTGGGTGCCCCTGGGCTGGGGAATGTATTTGCCTTCTGTGGTCTCTATGGGTATGTAGTTTTAAGTTGGAACAAGCTTTACTCTTCACTCTTTTTCCCCACGGAAGCCTTTGGCAAAGATCCCCAACATTTGTAGGCAGTGCTAGGTCTGTTTTCTAGGACGTGTTTTAAGAAGTCTCATGTTGATCGCTGAGAAGGGATTTTGCTTCTAGCTCCCAGGTGCTGCCAGGATGCCATGGCACAGGAAACCCAGCAGGCCTGAAATCTCCTTTCCAGCTCAGCAAAGTCTCATGTTGATCGCTGAGGAACACCCAATTACGGTACAATTTTCCTAATTCCATCAAAAGTAATTTATCCAGTGGCTTGGCCAGCAGTGTAAGTACAGTTTGAGATTCATATTAGGTAATCTGAGCAGACAGGTAGAACAAATTAAAGAATTTAATGGTGGCATGGGGTAGGTTGGCGGAGCATAGCTTCTGGTCCTTCATTTCCCCTCCAACTGTGTGAACGCCTGTCTGAATTGTTCTGGACATTTTGAGCCTCACGTTCTGCTTTGCACTACTCCTGCTTTCATCAGGTGTCACTTGGCAAAGACTTGTTGGGACTCCTCAAAGCCTAATCTGTAGGGAGACGGGAATTACCAGTTTATTTCCTTGGTGATTTTTTTTTTTTTTTTCATGATAGACTTACCTCTTGCATGTGACTTCCCCTTGCCATGCAGCTCAGTCTCCGATTCTTCACTAAGACTAAAATCCTTCATCACCACAGAAATTGCAAATTCTTCATTGTGAGGAATTACCCTAGGGTCTGCCAGAGTGAAAAATTCCTTTTAAAAATTGCATGTTGGTAAGTTTGATGTGGATCTTGTGCTGCAGTGATCCCTAATGATTCTTCCTTTTTTGCACCCCTATTTTAACTCTGAATGCAGTTTGTGTGGAGGAAGAAGGGCTGCCATTCTGTGCAAGACACACTTGCAAAACTTTTTGTGCCTTATTGTACTAGGACTTATGCAAAATACTTAAGGGTTTGGTTTTTTTCACTAACAAGCAGTTCTTGTGTGCAAAATTTGAAATTTGTGTGACAATTAACTTTTTTGTTTCTGTGTTATCAAATTAGCACAGCCTAATATACTGTAAGTGCTAATAAAGTGTCTGTTGTAAGACATGTAGCAAGTGAATTCAGTATTTCAATTCTCTGCCTTGCATTTGGCAATGTAACAGAAGAGGTCTTGAACACATGGCTCCTTATGCTTGAAATAAAAATAAAATCCTTTATTCAACATTCAGAAGACTGGAAGTTAAAAAAAGTTAAAACAACATGTTATGAAAACACTAGCTGCTGAGAAAGAGAATAAACATGACATTAGGTATTCAAAAACATTAACCATAGTTTGCCTTAAGCACTGTAATTGTCATTCACATTCTTTTCTGTCAAAAAGATTTTATTTGTCTAATATATTGACTTTATGCCTGCAAATTATGCTTTTTTCTGATAATATAGATGAAATTCATGAAATCTGCCAGTAAGAGACATATTTGCAGGCAACAGTCCCATGCAACACTTCAGTATTCCGTTTAAAAATAAAAACTAAAAGTCAAATAATTGCAGATTATGATAGCACAGCAATTTACATTGGGTGTAAATATGGTTAGATGCACTTTCTTTGACTGTTAAACATTGATTTTGGATCAAGATTGTTCATAACACAATGTTTCCCCACTTGCTATCGTGCGGCCTGGAGTTTGTAGGAGAAGACTAGGATGGGGCAGGGACTAGTGCAGGGCTTATAAATACAGCAACATTATTTGGGTTTTGATTGCATTGGAATTTATGGAATTTTCACTAAATTTATACTGCTGCCAGAATGCCATCAGGTAGTGAACTTACAAAGGCTTTTACACGATGCCTGGACTGCAGTGGATCTCTCAGGCTTCAGTGATCTAGCATTTTTTTTCTATGTGAATGCATCAATGTGGTTGTATTTGCAAACTCTTCTTGGGGTTTCAGTTGATTCAGTGCTTCAAGACAGGGAGTAACTGGCCAACTTTCTCAAAAAGGCTTTTGCCATTTTGAAGTATGGGATAACCCTCTTTTCTTTGTGTTGAGACCTTTCAGAGTAAAACAGCGTTACAGTTAAAGATCACGATCATCCCTCTAACTCCACTGGCAGGGTTTTTGGGATCTTAACATCTGTTGTCTACTTCTTCCCAATGCTTCTGGCACTGAGCAGGGCTCTGTGATGAGCAGAAGCATAGTGCACGACACGAATAATCTGTATTTGTGAGCCATCCATAGAGCCTTGCATCTGACTCATGGCAGTGCTGTCACAGACTTGCTATACTTGCTTTTTGTTCCACTTATTCACAAAATAAATTATCTTAGTTTCAATCCATCTGTGTTGGAAATGTCCACAAAACTTCCTCCAACATGGACAGAACAACAAGCTTTGCATTTGCACCAAGGCAGCTGCTCCTCAAAATTTGCCTTTCATTCAGTGCTTTGAGTTTTGAAATAAAAATACAAAGTCTGCTCCCTGACAGCTGGTGAGGGTATTCTTTGTGATGGTTTGGAAAGTTCTGGACTCTGTAGATGTGGCTGAATGTGGGGCATACAGATGTTTCCAAATGATTCTGCTAAAATTTGGGCTTCTGGTGCAGATAATAAAAATAATATAAACCCAGTCAGTAACTACTTGTCTTGCACTGAAGGACTATCTGTTTTGGATTATTTTTGTAGTAGGAATTATGATTTCTTTTCCCAAAATACTAATCAGGAATTAGGTTCTTTCAAAGGTTCTTTCAAAGGGATGGTCAAATGATGGGGAAAAAATTACATCTTCAGAGACATGATAGCACAAGTACTTGTTTCTACTGAAGGTCAATAGTCTCTTTTTGCAAACACATTTTTTAATGTGTTTACCATACTGGCAACCTTTCATGTGTTATGTGCTCAGTCCCTGGTGTCTGAACCTTATAATTAAGCATCTGACAACACTCCAACCATGACATGTCATCATGTCTAGGCTGCCATTCTTTTTCATGTGCTCCAAATGTTTCAGCTTTAAATCTCATTCTTTTAACTGTGTAGTGTTGTTTCTCATTGATTTGCAATGTAATTATGCATAACAGTACAATATTGTTTTGAAGTTGCTAGAGTTTTTTATAAATCAGTATATCTAGTCTAATAAATCAGATGGTGAACAATACACTGATTTTGGTTTATTCAGTTAAAAATTTAATTCTTGGTAAGCGGTGGGAATGCTCTTATGCTAGCTAATGCCCAAGAAGAGGAATACTGTCCTTCAGCACTGAGTCAATTAATGGCAGTTTGCATTCTAGCAGGGTGACTGGCCCAGAGTTGTTAATCATGTCAAGCTTCTCTGATTTATGTTTAGGGTAACACTTTTTTTTGATGTAAAGCTTATTATCTATTTCAAAACACAGTGGTCCAAGGGTGGGTATAAAATTACTAGATGGATATGAATGACTCATTCTTATTTTGCTACTGTTGCACTACTCAAAATTTGGTACAATGCTTCTTCAGAAGGGTGTGGAGTACAGTTTAATTTAAAATTGTGTGAAAACTATGTTAAAATTAAATTCAGTATTAAGTTTAAAATTCAGCTCAATACTGAAAAATGCCACTATCAAATTCTTGTACTTGCACCTGTTTGATTCTGGTAGAATTGAAATATAAAGACATGGTTATGTGCTCTGCTGGATATACAGAGTATTTACAGTTGAGAACCTATTTCAGTATGTGGATGAAATCTGTGGAGCTGACTGGTTTCCATCTTATTCTGTGTCTATTTTTTTTTTCTTCTGCATAAACAAAAGAAAAAAGTAAAATATTTTTCTCTTTGGTTGTTCTGGTATACAGATACTGTTTAAAGTAATTGGCTTGATTGTTTGAACATCAGATCTATGCAAAGAAACAATGCTTTCAGATGCATAACCCTGCTGACTTCAAAGCATTGAAGAAAACAGTATCCTGCCTGGTTCCTTAGAACACTGCCCTGCTTTTAGCCTAGCATAGCTTTGTTTTCTCTGCAACAGAGTTTTGGGCTAAGGTGGGTAAAGAGCGTGTGCAATGTGATGGGACATCGGATCCAGCTCTGAATAGGGTGGTGGCTGCCAAAGTTGGTCATGCCCAGGGTCACTCTGAGTGCTAGTGGCCCTGGCTGAGCCACAGAGTAAAGTGATTTTTCTCTTGACTCACCAGCCAGGAAATTATTCTGTGGAGGTATTAACTCAGCCCAGAGAACTGACCTCTTGCTCTTTAGAAGGAATATCAAATCACTGGTTAGTAGTGTTGCATGCTTCCACTAACAAGGAGGTTGATTTAAAGTTTTTTTCAGTTGGTGTTCTCACGTGGACCTACATCAAGGAGACTTGGCTGAGAAAACTGCCGAGCTAAAATGGAAATAAACATACGCTAGGGGGGAATAGCAGTGCTGTAAAAATATTCATAATGTCTGTGTTTAAATAACACAGTACAGCATCTTTTGATGGATGCATACTGTGTGTAATAAAGTAAACATTTTAGGTTAACTGCTGTAGGTGGAGGTTATATGCCAATGAAGCAAACCCTTCTGTCCTTCCTGTAACTTACTTACATGGCAGAGCCTGACGGGTGCAATCCTGCTGCATCACTTCCCACGACACTACTGTGCCCTTGGGAGCAAGCAGAGGTTCATCTGTGCAGTGTGCAGGGAAGAAAAGTGCCTCTGCACACACGTGGTCCCTCTTGCAGGGCACACGGTGATTGCTGCAGAGCTGTAGTGGCAGAAGCCTTCCTCTGCTATGGACACAGGCTGGGAGAGTTGGGGCTGGGGAAGAGAAGATTCCAGGGAGACCTGTACAGCAGCCTTCAGTACCTAAAGGGGCTGCAAGAGAGCTTTTTACGAGGGTGTGAAGTGATAGAACAAGGGAGAATGTCTTCCAAGTCACAGAGGGCAGGTTTAAATTAGGTGATAAGAAAAAGTTCTCCACTGTGAGGGTGATGAGGCACTAGCACAGGTTTCCTAGAGAAGCTGTGGGTGCCCCATCCCTGGCAGTGTTCAAGGCCAGGCTGGATGGAGCTTGGAACAACCTGGTCTAATGGAAGGGGTCCCTGCCCATGGCAGGGGAGTTGGAATGAGATGATCTTTAAGGTGCCTTCCAACCTAAACCATTTTATGATGATAGGTGATGTCTACTCTGATGGCAATTTACCTTTCCAGCATGCTGCCTAGTTTCTGAATTATTTGCCTTAAGTATGTAATAGCTTGCTTCAACAAATGTGTTATTCTCTACTGATGTTCGTTTTCAATTTTTCTACTTCTCCTTAATCCTCCACACCCCTTATTCTCTCACTTTAATGTAGCTTACTTATAGAAGTATGCAATTATAATAATCTAGTAATAGACATGTAGTAGATACTGTTGAATATTTCCTAAGACAGTATATTATTATTTCCCACTCTTTATTGTAGGGATAGCAAATAGACAGCAAATAAAGGCTTGTTGATGGTGCTTCTTAGGCACAGTCTGTGTGCAAGTTTGCAGGGAGGAATAGGTGGATGTCCAGATTTGTGTGGGTGTTCTTATTCTGCACAAGATCAACTCCTTTGATTGCTCACTCTCCTTCATTCATCTTCCTTAAGATGCTGAATCAAAATCCCATTCCTCTGCTAATCTCTCTCCACATCATATATTAGATTTCATAACCGGTCCATAATTTCTACAAGAACTAACAGATTGTCAGACACTTGTAATAAAAGTGTTGTTTCATTCCAGTTGAGTACACAGCACAGTCATACAGCCTGTGTATCACAGAGCTTTGAACTGGCTCACGGAAAAGGGAGCAGCAAGAAAACGTGCCGAAAATGCACCATGTGCAGCAGAACTACACTTCAGTCCAGAGCTGTGAGGGGTAAAATAGTGCACCTTTCAGCTAATAATCTGCAATCCCATTATCTCTGAGCCATGAATTGCATTGTTGGTGATGTACAGGCTGGATTATCCTATCTACTTTTTGTACCATATATCCAAAAGTTGACACTTAATTATGTTGTCCGACAGTAGATCAAGTTTTACAACAGCAACAAAGGATTAAAACGGTTTTATATTGGGGACATTCAGAGGATAAACAGTGCTGTGTTATAAAAGGGAACGGCAGTCAGCTGTGTTACCATCTGTGAGAGAAACATTGAAGTGCTATTAATATGTAAACCTTTTAGATTCTTTGTTTTGTTTTGTTTTTAGAATTGGTAGCATTCCTAAAGAACTGATTACAATTCTCAAATTTTGGATGCTACAAACAGTATTACAGCAACAATTAGCATGAGCACAACTATCTTCTCATTTGCTTTTAAGGTGTCTTCTTCAGACACTAGAGCAGCGAGGGTAACATCAGATAAGGTTTTGTGTATGGCAATAAATCCACTGTGTTGCATAAGCAATCCATTTGACACAGAAGAGGACAGTGCAGACTCTTCTCTGTCTCAGCAGAACTTATCCATATGTATGGCAGTTACTCTTTCAATTCAATGTGGTAATCACTTAAATATCCTAATTGGCTAATTTTATTATTGCGTTCACTGCTAATGTGTTAATTGTTTTATTTCTGGGAAAGCTTTAAAAAATGCTACTTGATATTGATTTATTTATCTTCTGCTCCATTTAGTTTTATTACAATATGGTTTGATTTCATTCTGTATTTCAGGAAATCATTATCATACATAAATATTTTAGTGGAGAGGGGTAGGGGCAGAGTAAAAAAGGGAGAAGAGAGATGAATACAAGGTAGAAATTTTGTGTTTAAATTAATTTCTTTTTTGATCAGAACATGTTTGGTTGCATGTCATTCATTTAGTTTCCTTGCAATAAAACACAAAAATAAAAAGCCAATCAGTACAAACCCTCCAGGGTTTTACTGTCCTGGCTTCTGGTCAATATGGCCCAATTGCCTCTTTACTTTCTTGAAAGCATCAGCCCTTTGAAAAGGCTCGTACAGCTGTGCATAATCACTGAGACTCTGCACAGCCCCAAGCTATGTAAGGGAATTAGCTCCCCAGAGCCAGGATGCTTTCCTTTGAGGGAAAGCAGGGGCGGAACAGCTTCTCATCAAGATGATACCAGGTGAAGGTACAGAAACTTCTAAGTCCCATCTGGGAAGTCCAGCTCCCTCTCTTACAGGCAGAGATTCACGTAATACCAATTCATCAGCCTGTTTGCTATACTTTTGCTGTGCTAATTATTTTGATTGCTATGTCAGTGTCTCCACAGGCCAGTGCTGACACTTTTAGGGGTGAAAAGCAAGTAAATTCTAAAGATAAGTTTCAGTTCAGAAAATAAAGACATGCTTATGCTTGAAATTGAGCCCACATGGGATGTAGGTCTGCAACATTTTCGTCCTTTTGCCTTTACTGGGTCAAAACTTGAAGTAAGACCCGTGATTTTGTCTCATCAGTTGTAGGTAATTCTAGAAACTCTATTCAGCTTACAGTATTTGTGGAAGGTGCACAGGTTTATCTTGATTCAGGGTTATTAATGACTATCAATATGGTTAATAGCTCATTCTTTTCTCTTTCTGATATGGGAGAGGAAAAAAGTGCGTTCTGACCTCTGTAATTTCCCTCTTTTGTTGCAGCACATCCTAAACTCTACACACGCTTAATTTCTAAGTAGTCCAGATCTTCTGGTTTTGAATTTTCCTTTTAGTAATGGAAATAAGGAAGGTATTTGAATTCACTGAACCATGAAACCATTAAAGAATCAAATACAGCGTTTGGAAGGGTCAGCTGGATAAAAACTAGACTTGAATATCCAAATAGCAGAGAATGCTCTTCTTAAACGGTGTCTTTTAAAGAAGTTATCAAATTGGAAAAAAGTGCCTCTTTTAATGAGAAGATGTATTTGGCAATTTCATAACTTATTTGTTAAAATACATGTTTTTAAAGTGTGGTACCTGTTTTCTCATCATAAACATCCCCTTTATATGACCTTAGAGATGCCTCTGGCTTTTCTTGCAGTCAGTGGACTTTCTGTGTCATCCATGATGAATCTGTAAATATCCTAAGACTTCCGCTTTTTAAGGGCTTTTGGCTTCATTCTCTGATGTGGATATCCCTCCTCTCTCAGAAGTCCTTTTCAGCACTAAAACATAGGGTTAGGTTTTCCTAGGCGTCAAGGAGTTTTTGGGTAAGAAGTTTTCAGGATTAAATAAATCATGCTGTCTCGCTAACTACACTGAGCACACTTCTATGCATTGTTTTTCTTTATCATTGTGCCTTTTAATGAAATATGTGGGGTTTAAAATCTCAGATTAAAGGATTTGTGCAGGGGTGCAAGCAAGTTCACTCCTAAGGTTATTAAATCTTTTTGAAAAAGCCTTTCTGAGGCCTTTAGCAAGACTGGAAACTAGTAGAAAGGATACTGTTCAGAGACTTTGAAATAAAGGTTGATGCCAACAAGATTTTCGTGAATTTTAAAGAACCTTCTACCTGTCTCTCCCTGTCTGTATTGCACTATAAGAAATCTTTGCTTCCATAGGAAGCAAATTTGTTTCTACCCAGGGCTGTATGTTTTGTTAAGATAGATGTGCTATCTATTCTTAATATGAAGTTTCAACAGTATGTGCATCTTACATCCACAGTAGCCATCTATCACTTGAAAGAAGGCTTTAATTAACAGAACCCTAATTTTAATCAGGTACTGAGCCGTGATCTTGTAAATTCTGCAGCACAGAGAATCACTTAGTTCAGGTTCACTCGTAACAATCCTCAGCAGCATGGTGTGTTTTATGACTGTTTGCCAGATTTTGATGTTAATCTAGGAACCCTTTCTTGAGTGACTGTGCTCTTTACCTTGTAAGCATATTCTGAATTAATTGTGTTAGGTTTTTAAAGCGTAACTGTTACTTGCCTTCTGATCAAAATGTCTGGTATGTCTGAACTATTCACCCCGGGCCTCCAAGGGGATTCACTGCTCTCAAATCCTTCCCAAAAGTGTCTTTGCTGCAGTACCTAGGCCAGGGTTAGGTATTATTTTTGGAGAAACCACTCGTATTTAACAGCTGCAGCAAAGTAAACGCGTTACGCCGTTTCCCTTCTCTCCTCCCCCTGTGACTTCAGGAATGCACTGCGCAGGAGGAAAAGGCAGGGTCGGTGTCGTGGTTATGCCCTGGCTGGGATGCGCTAATTTAAACGTGATGCGCTTGGCACAGAACCAGAAGGTGGGAAGTGAGGCATCCTCGCGTCTCCGTATCCTCGCGTTTCCGTATCCTCGCGTCTGAGCCGGCCCATCGCCGGCCCGCGCCTGACCCGAAGCGACAGCGGCACGCTGAGCTGCTTTAACCTGCGACGAGCGCTCCCCACTCCCGAGGGGCAATTCCAGCGTTCTGAAAACTGAAAGACGTACCTACAAGATCCCTTTCCCTTGAAAATGCTGCGCGGGGCGAAGATGGTGGCTCTGCAGCAGTGTTAAAATGTTCCCTTTGTGGGAAGGATGGCCCTGGGGCAGTAGTGCCTGCTGCTTTCCCTGCTGTTTCCCAGAGCCCTCACAAAGCAGAGCACGTAGGGGAATTTAAGAATGAATCTCTGTGTGAAAGTGGTTTTTTTTCCCCCCTCTTTTGAAGTATGATCACTTACAAGAAGCCATTCAGGTTGTTGTGAATGTTTTTTGAATGGGGACGTTGTAAAGACAGGGCTCCCCCATGGAACCAAGAACCAGAAATGTTGAAATAGTTCCTTGACAATGAAAATAGAGCGCCATTCTGACAGATTTTAAGCACTAAATAAAGCACTAAATTTTAAGCACTTTATTGCCATACACAAAACAGCTGTTTATCCATAGCAAAATAGGAAATTGGTAAAACTCAAAGCATGGGGTACACTTTTTCAGGTAATAATCATGCATTAAACTAAATTTTTATTATTTCATAATCCAAATAGCCCAGTATTTAACTTAATATTTTAAACTATTATGGACCTTTAGTAGTATTTTTTAAAAAGACTGAGTAGAATCAAAAAAGTTTTGGGTTGGAAGGGACCTTAAAGACCATCTAGTTCCAACCCCCTTTGCATGGGCAGGGACACCTTCCCTTAAACCAGGTCACTCAAAGCCCCATCCAACCTGGCCTTGAACACTTCCAGGGATGAGGCATCCACATCTTTTCTGGGCAACCCGTACCAGTGCCTCACCACCCTCATAGTGAAGAATTTCTTCCCGATTTCTGATCTAAATCTATCCCTTCAGTTTGTAGCCATTCCCCCTTGTTGTATCAGTCTGTGCCCTCTTGTATCCCCCTTTAGAGGCTCTAAGGTCTCCCTGGAACCTTCTCCTCCCCAGGCTGAACAACCCCTCTCATCCTGTCTTCAAAGAAGAGGTGCTCCAGCCCTCTGAGCATCTTCATGGTCCTCCTGTGCATTCACCTCAGCATGTCCACGTTCTTATGTTGGGACTCCAGTTCTGAACCTGCACTGCAGGTGGGGTCTCACCAGAGCAGAGGAGAGGGGCAGAATGCCCTCCCTCACCTGCTTTGGATGCTATGCAGGTGGTTTCTGGGCTGCCAATGCACATTGCTGGGTCATATTGAGTTTCTCCCCCACCAACACCCCCAATTCCTTCTCCTCAGGGTTGTTCTCATTCCATTCTCCACCCAACCTACACTTGTGCTTGGGATTATGCTGACCCATGAGCTCGAAATATGTTTTTAGCAAATGGATATGTTATTTAACATCTTACTGATTCACTGATGTTATGTGAGCACATAACATTATACCTATCTCTATGCTGCCAGCATTCACACTTGAAGTGTAGACTTCTGTTTGCATTTTGAAAAAATGTGCATTTCATAACATTGGAGTTCAGCATAACGTTTCGGCTTCACCATCAACTTCTCTTTCATATTATCAAGGAGCTCCACTTCCAGAATTTAACTGATACTTTGTTCAAATTATTGGTAACTTGCTTTGTACTAAGACCAGCAAACGATGAGAATAATTTTTTTTTAATCTAAGTAGTCTTCCTTTTCAAGGAGTTTTGAAGGAAAACTTCAATCAACATTCGAATTACTACTCAGACTCTGGTTTTTTAAGTGATAGTGCATTTTCATTGTCTTGTCCTACTCATGTTGTGATGAGAATGTAGAATTAGACCTTCTGGTATCTGTGGTTGGTACCACAAATAGATGTAACTCTACCCGACTTGTTCATCAGCTGGTAATTGAGAACATCAGCAATGGTTTCCATTTTAGTCGCAAGCTCCAACAGTTTCGTTTGTGGATTGGTTTTTTTGTTGTGACTTTTTTGTACTCCACAATTTAGCAGAAGTGAATGTGCATTTACTTTGGCCATCACATTTCAGGGGATGTTATTAGGAGCTCCTTTTTGGAAGCATCGGTATGTTCTTCTTGGACCTGAACCCCTGCTGAACACTTAGAGCTACTCAAATAGTTTTTACAATCTGTTGTCCTGTAAAGTAATAAATGGCCCAAATTTTCTACACACTAATTAAAATTCCATTTCTCATGAATTCCTTAATTGAGAGCAAGTCATTATGTGCTTTGTTGATTCTTAAGTGCAAAGATAATTGCAATGGGCAGCATGAAAGTGGTTTGATTATTGCCTGTCGACTCTTGTGAATTCTAATAGGTCTAATTGCATAGCATCAATTCATCATCTCAGCATCACTTTTTATTATTAGCTCTCTGAATTGTAATGTGCTCATAAAGAAGTGTAGTAGTATATCAAGGATGACATGGTACCTGGCCTATTGTAATTTTCCTTCCTTTCCTAATGTTACTGTTGAAATTAGATGTTTATTATATGGTCCCCCATTGCAGAAACTACTTCAAAATTTGTCTCCACGAAGAAAAGGATACTGTCTTCCTCTGAATTTGCATTTATAATTCTTCTGCTAAATGATAGTCGGTCCTATTTTTTTACTTCTCTAAATCGTTCCCATAAATCCTGTCTATAATGTGTTGGCTACAAAACATCCATCAAAAGCTTTATGACAGGGTTCTTTGTTATTGCTGAGCATTATTTAAATAATGAGGACTCTAATGAGGTGAAGTTCCTAGCAAAGCTTCTATTGGTGGAGAAGCAGGGGGAAAGGAGCACTTGGCTATATTGGAATTTTATTCTGTGGAAATTTAGGAAGGAGGATTGGTTTTGTGGAGTGTCCTTTTTTTTTTTTTTTTCCTTTTTTTTGTCCCTAAAGTCAAGGGTATCAGTTTAGAAAATCTTGAAGATGGCTGAACATAACTAGAGAGGAACGCACAATATTTTAGCTAAAGGTTACGACGTTTTGGATCAGCAATTTTAATAGGTTTTACTGCAAATATGCAGAAAAATCCTAGCTTCTGTGAAAGATGAAGTTTCTACTAAACCAAATATTTAAATTACAAACCATGAACACTATCAGTACTAACATGGGGTGAAAGTTTCCTTTTGAGTTTTTCTAAGAGTGAAAAGATGCCTTTGTGCTTATGCTAAAGCTTTGCCTTTTTCTAAAGCTTTAAAGTGTAGTGAAATCATCATCCAAGACTCCTCATCCTTGGCCTCTTCCATCTGGTACTATTTACAGACTTCTCAAACAACAGCCACCAACAGCCAGTGCTGCAAAGTGATTTTCCAAGTCATGCAGCAGCCCAGGTGGGTTTTAGCACTTGACTGTGTAAATGGCACTGATGAAGCAAGTGGATTTACCTTTTACAGTGTGTTGCTTTCAGGCCCAGGATCCACACTGAAAAC
Source organism: Aleadryas rufinucha (assembly GCA_013397815.1). Lineage (NCBI taxonomy): Eukaryota > Metazoa > Chordata > Aves > Passeriformes > Aleadryas > Aleadryas rufinucha. The sequence goes on from VZTH01012664.1 coordinate 29,056, forward strand.
ACTCAGGTGCGTAAGGCTGGATTGGTTGCATGATTAGTGTCAAGCATTTGGCTGGCTTTGTTAAAAAAAAAGCGCAGTAGTATCACGGGAACTCGTGAAAGTACATGTCTGTGTTTGATTTTCTTTTCTGCTGTCTTGCCCAACATGTTTTTGCTTGCTTGACTGTATGTTGCTCAGCTGGCAAGGTCAGCCAAATGGTTTGCTGCTTCAAGTGGTCCAATTTCTAGCACTTTGTGAACAACAAGAGCTGACATTATTCTTGAAGCAACTGCTTTCACTGTGGAAATAACCAGTTCGTCTTTCCGACAGCCCATGCAAGGGGAAATGGCGCTGTGAAGTACAGCTTGGCACATGGACTTCTAAAAAGTCCCTCTAATCCTCAGGCTGGTGCTCAAGTGGATAATGTGATTTTGCAGACATTTCTTCTTTTCCTGGAGAAACAATGCATTGAGCTTGTTGGCACTGCAGGTGGCAAAATAACCATTTTGCCTCAATAACAAGTGCAATAAAATTTACAAATACTTTCCTCAATATGGTTTCCCAGAAACGAAGCAGTTCCCTTCAGCAAGGGACAGTCTTGGGTTTAGAAATGGCGCGTGGTTCTGACACTGGTTACCCTCACAAATTTTGCCATCTCCCCATTAGGTTTTTTTCAAAGGTATTGCTGCCATTTCTAGCCCCACTCTTTCTGGTTCCCAGTTCCTAAACCCCAATATCCTTTTTCAGCGACTTGAGTTAGAAATTCTCCACTGGTGATTATTGTGAAATGCTTGTGACAGGCTAGTGGCATGCTACAATATTACTGAGCACATAAGTTGACTTTATTTACATCTGTGTTTCCTTTACAGAAAGTTGAAGCTCAAGAATGTCCTTCAGCAGCTCTTTTAGCTCATTACATGACTTTCCAGAAGGTTGTTTAAGTACATTTTTCTCAATTGAGCTGAACAAGAGGTGACACCAGTATTTCTCCAAGGGCTCTTCCTAGTGACATTGACATGGAGAACATTAGCAGTGCAATAAGCCTCAGCAAGTTGCTAACTTTGCAATACATCTTTTGTCTTGAAAAGAAAATAGTTTCCCTATTTCTTTTTTTAGTTTGTGTGTTCATGCTGGAAATTCAACTGTTTACAACTTACACTGATGCAAAACACTCTCAAGATGTTTGTCAAAGCTTGTTTTTCACTTGGAACCACAGGAGCATTACATATTGAGTGAAATATCATACCACAGTTTTTGCTAAATACCCTCGTTGGATGCATTTCATGTTTCTACTTAGCTTTTTTGTCTGACAGTGATTCTGAACATGTTTGCTGGAGACTTTTAGCTCCTTTCCACCTCAGTGGTGTGCTTACCAGTGGTGTTGGTGAGCTGATCTGCGTTGTAAGCAGGCAGCTTCTGTACCCCAGCCGGGGAGTAGCCTGGCTGAGCTGGTCACAATCCATGAGAGGGTGTATGTGCCTTAATAAGCAGTATTGCTCAGTTCCATGTTGTGATATGAACACAATCCAGAGAGTAAATGGAGTAAAGATGGAGTGGCATTTTCTTGTCATTTTCTGTTCTCTCCTTTTGGTATCTTTCTGAGCTGGAAGGCTGAAGAGATCAGACGATTTCAGTGTGATGCTTGTGGTATCTGTGAAAGCTCAGTTCTGAAAGAAAACTGATAAAAGCATTAAGGGCAGAGCACCATGGCCAGGCGCAGTCGTATTAGTTTCTTTGTCCCCTCGCCTGCTGTGAGCCACATCCTGCTGCCCTGGCAGCGGAGGTATGAACTGAAGGGAAAATTGTACACTTGGGCTCAAATTTAAGGAGTCCTGAGAATAAGCAAGATGTAACAAGTTGTGGGCTGTGCCCTGTTGGCATTGGGCAAAGGCTCCTCCAGTCGTCTGAGTGTGTGTGGAATGAAGTGGTTTTAGGGCAATTCTATTTCCACTGTACCCCTGCTCTCCCAAGCAAAACGGCTGCTCTCAGTCTTGGTTCAAGACTTGTATTTGCTTAGTTCTGCTAAAACAGTAGTTAATTTATTAACAACATAAATTAGCCTCTTTTCTCTTTTTATTTGAAGTATTCAGAGAAGTAGAAGCTGTTTATTACAAAGCATGCAGGTAGCAGGGTTGAAGCACTGAAGTTCTTCTCTAAATCTCTTATTTTTTTCTCTGTTCCATATCTGTAGCATAGATAGTCTGTCTATAGTCTGTGCAGACACATGTCTTTCTATTTCCCTCCTCCCTCTAGGACCAGGCTTGCTTGTGCCCTGCCTCCATCATCTGCTGGGTTTGCTTTTAGGATGGGTTGCAGAGCACTGGATTCCAAGTGCTAATATTTGTCTCTTTGCCAGCTGATGAAACTAAACTAGAGAGCATCTCTGGGGAAGAGGCAGGGGGAGAACAGTCAAAGGAATTTGTCTTGGCATGCATAGCATTCTCACAACTTGGTGTCTGGAATATGTTGATATCAGGAGGGTGCTTTACTGTGGTTTCAGCCACCTAAAATTAAAATACAATTGATAATAGAAAGTGAGATTCCTCTTCTAGGCAAGAAGTCTCATCCTGTGGTTCAAAGAGCTGTCCAGTTATTTCACTTATCACACTTATATAAGGCAATTAAAGTGGCACTAAACTGGAAGTTTAGTCAGCTTTTAAAAATGAATTGAGCTTATTTCTGGGTGCTGCATCATATGTCCCTGCTTCCATTGACTATGTTTGACTGAGTTTGGGAGAGAAGTGGCAATAGTAAATTTAATTTTTTCCTCTTTTTGTTGTTTTTTCATGGGCTCATAGGCATAGCAGGGGAAACCATCTCTAAAGGAACTGACTGTAGACAAAGATCTGTTAAATGCAGGTTGCTAAAAGTACAGAAGAAAAATACTTAAGGTCAAGTAAATTAGAGACTTTTTCTTGTGAAAGTAAAAAGGTAGTAAGAACGAGATTTTTCAGTGATGCCCTTTAAAAGATGAAATGATAAATGTGCATTCCTTCATCCTGAAGGTGTGCTCTCATTTCCTTTGCTGTTGTTTGGATCCTTGTTACCTTTCAGCAGTAGTCTCACCAATTTCTGTGTGATTGTTCCCAAGCTTGGAAGCAGTTTGCCAGTTTGGAGCTATAATCACTGTGTTTATTGCTATGATGAAAATACAGTATTCTGTGTATAGAATGGAGTCCTGTAGCACAGTTCAAATGAACCCTCAGCTCTGTCTTTTTAACTGGGATTTATTGTATTTTTATAAATATTTAATGGTTTCAGTCTTTTAATTTCTGACCTTCTGCTCCATCTGCATCCACTTGGGTTTGAGAGGTGATAAATGGTACCAAGAGGCTGCATGAGGCTCTCCTATCTGTATTGCAAGAGCTGTTATTGTATTGTTTGTGGCAAGGGAAATACTGAACTTTACTTGCATGGTTTCCAGTGTTCAAACTTGAAAGTTAATAAGGCTGATTTAGCTGCCACTGGTTTCTTTTGAAGAAACATGGAGAACCTGTAATTTTATCACCTTTTCCTGTTTTTCTTAAAGAAGACGTGCAAAATCCTTAGCAAAGCATCTAATTTCTGCTGTGAGGGATATGTAGATTAGAGAAGTGTCAAACAAAAAAGATGTGCTCCAGTTTCTGGGGTGAAAGAAGTTTGTTTAGCCCCAAGAAAACATATAGAAATAGTAAATGAAAAAAACAAATGTGGGTAACTTTTTGTAATGTGCTGCCCTTAAGGAACAGATGCACCAGTGAAGCTATGAATATAATAAAGTCTAAGTCATACTTTGCTTTTTGAAGAAGCCTGTAAAACTTCCTATTAAGGAAACAATTTTTTCAGTGTTTTTTAAAACCTTTTTACCTGAAATGATCTGATTAAAAAATGTGTATCCCTTCAATGGGCAGATAAAACCAATGCTGGCAGTTTCCCCTCGTTTCACCTGAGGTTTTTCTGCTGCTAATGTGTGATTAAGGGTTGTTTAGTTTGGTCTTCTGAAAACTTTCTGCTATAATCACCAGTCCTTTCAAGTGAAGATCAGTGGTTTGTAAGCTTTTATGCTAATATGCTTAAATCCTACATGAAGGACATATAATTTGAGTGATTCAATATTTTCATGAGGTAAAGAAAGCTTTGAAGTATTGGCACAGTATCTGGGGATCTGCTTGTATTTAAGATGTCCCATGGCCATGGTGAACATAACATGTTGGATTGTTTTCTTTGTTCCTTGGGATGTCTTCCTTTGTTTCAACATCCCTACAATGAACTTGACCGAATAATAAAGAACATTTTAATGAGAAATGCTGGAAATTATCAAAACAGAATTTGCACTGGAAAAATCTTTAAAATAGGAAATAAAGAGCTTTTGCTACAGCTTGTTGTTAAATTATCAGAGCGCTCTGTAGCACTGTTCAGCACTCAGAGGAAAATGTAAGAAATTTAGTTCTGTGTATTAATCTTTTCTGGATAAAAGTAGTCTGGTACTATGTTTTGTAGTGAGGCTGAGTGAGGTTTTTGTGGATTTTTTTTGTGGGTGGTTGGGGTTTTTTGTTTGTTTTTGGTTTTGTTTGGGATTTTTGTTTTGTTTTGTTTGTTTTGCTGTTTTTTATTTTCCCCATATCCTAAAGGGTATATTTATACTTTAATGGTGCAGTACCAGCAGAGGTAACTAAATTCACTTCAACAGAACCGGGTTGGACACTGAGAAGAGATGAAGTGTGACAAGGGGTCCATACTTTGAGAAGCTGAGAACATACATTAGCTCATTTCTGATTTCTGTGCCTCTGTAATTAATCCAATTCCAAAACTAGAACTGAAGTTAACTTAATCTCCATTTGCATTTTTATGACTTGATTTGTGTTGCGTGTTTTTGGGGGTTATATTTGCAAGATTCTCTACTGAATTAAGAATCAAGTGGGATTAAATATACCTTGAATTTACATGGCTGGTGTTACATCCTTTACCAGGCTGTGGATTTTGGTGTAAAATTTTTGTGGAATGGTAGACTGAAACTCTGTCTTAGTGTCTGAAGAATAAATACTCTGTTTAGGGCAAGCAAGTTTATTTTTGAGTGTTGAACAGCCTTATCAGATGATTTAAACCCAAACTTGCTCACGAACACCTTTTGCTATTCAATATAGTGAAAATAGAGAATCTTTGTGGCTCATGCTTTCCTATGTGTAGCAAACATAAACCAAATGACAGATTAGGACATTTCTGTCTATAGCCTTGTCCACTTGCAAAGAATAATAGTCAGTGAAAGGTGGAGAGCATCACTTGGGTCAAGGGGGTCACTTGATATGTGTTTCATGAGCCACTTGATGAGGAGTGTGCTTGGCTGAGCTCTTCTGCTGCTACAGCAAAATGAGGTGTGCTCTAGTGTGTGGAGGACAAAATCTGCTTGGGGCAGCATAATTTCATCTCTTCTGTTTTTCCTAGGTATGCTAAGGTCTTTATTTGGGTAGGAAGGTAGGGAACAAAGATAACATTTGAGCATTTCTGCTGCACATTCTTCTAGTAGAGATTAAAAAAGAAACCAGAAATAGCAAGTCGTGGTTGTCACAATTTCATGTTCAGTCTTGTCATGTTCATTTCATGTTCATTCGTATCGCACTATGAATATCCCAAGTGGAGCCGTTGCCTTTTAGCTTTGCACGTAGGCAATTACTCCATGGAAGTTGTGGGGCTGTCTGTCTAGCCACTGCTTTGACATCTGTCATCGTGGCACTAAATTGCTTTGTAAAACCTATTACTTTGGGATATAGTATAGTGTCTCTTAATTGCACCACTTGCTTCTCCTGCCTGAACAGAGCCTACTTTTGTTTCTGACGTTAATGGTGAGGCCCTGATGGCAGAGCGATGCTGTGAGTTCATTGATGGGAGGGGAACTGCGCTGGGATTACACAGACATACTTGGGCCTTGTATTTTATGACAAGCATGAGTGCCAAAAAGGCCTGGGCTTTGACTTGTGTGACTTAATTCTCTGGCCGGCTGTCGAGGCCGTGGTGTAACCACTGCAAACAAGCTCTCTGTGTTTTTCAGCTTCCCACAGATGCTGAGCGGTCGCTCTCTGCTAAATGCAGGCTATTGAGCGCAAACTCCTGCGGCTCCCCAAAGGGTCTCTCAGGCTCGGCAAATCCTTCGCCTCTCCCTTTGGGAATATTGTTTTCTGGCTGTCTGTGCTGTCTTGTAGTTAGGATATACATCTAACCCACTATGAGGAATGCTGGTTAATAATTTACGATAAACATATTCTTTACCTTTCCTTGGCAGACAATGCCATTTAGGTGAAAAATGGCTTAAATATTTTACACAGATGACTTCTAGATATTGTAGCTTTTGCAGCTAATGAAACTTTTTTTTTTGAGTTCACCCAAACCAGCTAATTAATCCCTGAATGCAGTTATGAAAGGTACAAAGTTCAGATTGAGCAGTGCTTATTGCTTCAAGCCTAAAAACCTGAGACTGACTCTTTAACTGCTCATAAACACAATACATTCCTATATAAAGCAGAGAAATGCTTTTGAACTTAGGGGTTGTATTGTATGTAGTCACACACAGCATTCTGTGATTTATAAAAGATGACTTACATTTATAATATTCAGCTCTGCTAATCTACTTTTGGAGATGCAAAATTAGACTGTGGTCCTGTGGGATTCATTTCAGCTGAACTTAAAATTAACAGTTGTTTCTTGCACAACTGAAAATGCACTTTCTATGAGCAAGTGCATCTAGCTAGAAATGGAAAATGAAAAAGCTGAGCAATTTGTATACCAAAGCAATAGGCTGTGCACATTCCTGAAGAACAGGGATAGCCAGTAGGTATGAATATCTGGAGGTAATTCCATTTGCCACCAACTGAACCTCAGCTTTTCCTTATCAGCACCAATATGGTGGGAGCTTATTGTGTAAATCATCCAATAGTATTTACAAATTGAATGCTCTGAATTTTTATCAGATTTTTTTTTTAAGTTCAGTGGCACATGCAGTGCGGTACCTTCCTTCTTGAAATTCATATGGTTCCCGCTGTGATTGACAGGGTACAGCTTCATTATGCAGTTGGTTGGATGGGCCGATTACGGCTTTGAATGTGTAAATGGGGTGAGTGAGAGAAATGTGTAATTGATTCTGGCTGTGGTTCGTTAGCAGTGTGAGTGCACCACACTCACATCTGTAAGGGAAGGAATCAGAGAAACTTACTTGTACCTTTTCAGTTGTTTGGAAAAGCTCACTGTGCTAATATTTTCGCCATCTAGTGTCACATTTTCAAAGAACAAGGGAAGAGTAAATTACATTGAAAGTAATTTACGTCAGTCCTCCAGGCTGGTTTTTGAAGAACAGTGACTTCTCTTCACCCTTTTCAACTGGAAGTTGTGTTTCATCCTTGCCCATGCCCATCATTGCCCTTTCTCCATAGCAGTGCAGTTAAAAACTCATGTGAGAAACAGCAAGTTAAGGTGTGTGGATTGACATTTTAAGAAAAAGACCTGAGAAAACAAGCCTCATTGGCCTTTTGACACATAAAGTTTGTGCTTTACAGCAGTTGTAGTTTCATTTCTGAAATACCTCCTTTCCTTATAAACACTGTTTTAAAGCAACAGCTTTGTTAGCATCAGAAGCAGTTTGATCCACTGCTGTGGCCTGAATCCCAGATGAGGATATACCTTCCTTGTGGGCTCTCCACCTCAATGTACTATTAAAAATGTAAGCAAACATCTCTGCTCTGTGTACACAAAGTGATTTACGGGCCCATGGATTGCAGCTTTCTTTTTAATGAAGTTTCCTATCAGTGCGCTTGGCTGGAAGACTGACCACAGTAAATCAGCAGCCTCACAGCAGTGCTGGCAGCTTCATTTGACATAAAAGTTAAAATACTACAAATGGTTAGTGTGGTATTCTCTGAGTGATTACTGTTCCCTGTTTTGATCTCTTTGCTTGGTTTTGAAGATCAAAAAAACATGTTTTGGTTTTTGGGAAATGTTTGTATCCCTTATGCCTGTTTGACCTCACTGCTTGGACCCCAAAGGATGAAGACGCTACAAGAATGAACAGGAGCCAGATTTTCCTGCCAAACTAAATCTTTTTGGAGTTTTTTTGAATTTCCCCCAATTTAAAACTCTTTAGGTGATGAGACCACTTCTGTGTCATGCCATTGTGCCCGCAGTGTACCTGCAGACCATGGTCATGCTCATCCCCACGGCTGGTGCTCCCACCTGCCTTGCTGCTGCAGTCAGTTTGCTTTCTTTGGTGAAACTCATTCCTGTGTATGTGTCCTGTGACAATCCTTTACTGTTATTTTTCCTTCAGAAAGGCCGTGCTCTTCCCCAGGGTGGATCCTTGTTCCGGCCGGGTGTGGAAGGTGCCAGCTAGGGCTTGCACATCCATGGTTGTCCTTGCCAGCAGCGCTGGAAATGTACATTTGAGGCTGGCTGCTGTAGTGGCTGGCCAGAACAGCAGGGCAGCAGTTCTGCCCAAATTTTCTCGTGGACAAATGTCTGTAGACCTCCCCTGTGGCACATACTCCTTCATCCTCCAGCTGTGTGCAGGGGATAATGTGTGAGCAGAAATGAAACTTTATTGTGACAGACAAGCTTGAAGTTTGACAGTCTTTGTTGATATATTAAAAATAAATGGCGTTGCTTCAGCCTGTGAAGTCTGATTCTCAGGTAGTAACTGCATGGGCGGAAGGAGGGAGAAGAACTGTTTTGTTTCCTTTATGTAGGCATAAAGACCTTAAGGTTTGCAGGTGGGTTTTGAGGTTATATAGGATAACCTCAAAGGGTTTTGCCCACCTGCAAACCTTAAGGTATTTTGGAATAGCTTGAGCAGAATAACGTGTAGTTTAGGAAATGTATGTATACACTGATTTTATTGACAACATACAACAATAAAATTAATACTTCCCTGTTTGTCTGCTGACCATAAAGCACTGGCATATTAGTAATGCTGCTCTGCTAATAAAATCTTCGTCATGTGTTTCAGAATAATAATGTGCCTAAGAAAAGCATTCCTTTGCCAATAATATGCTGTAAACAATTACAATAGTTGTGATATTTTTTTAAACCAGTTCATAGAATCATAGAATGCTTTGGGTTGGAAGCAACCTTAAAGATCATCTAGTGCCATATTCCTGCCATAGGATTCTTCCCACTGGATTGGGCTGGTCAGGGCCTATTCAATTCATAACCATCTTCTGTGTCCTGTCTAAAGAGCCACCTATGATGGACTTGGAAGAATTAAAACATAAAAGCTACTAAGTGCATGAAAGGTTACCTACTTACATGAAGTGTCTGGTGCAGTAATACAGGATGGCTGACGAGGTGCTATGAAAATGCTAAATTGGGAAATTCTGAAAAAGAAGATGACAAAAACATTCTGAATTTATTGAGCAGAGGCTTAAAACTAGTGTTTAATAATGAAGGACTAAAGGAACGGAGTTAAAGATTTATTGAGTGAAATGCATCTAGAAATTATACTATGGGAGTTTTATACAGAAGTACTCGGGCAAGAATTTGGTACTTGATCTGTTCCCCAAAACTCCTTCTTGCCTTTAAGTAATCAGTGAATAATTTAAGCTTTTATACTTCAGCTTTCAAGGAGCTTCACCTTGAAATGCAAGAAACTCAGCCTTAGCCAAAAGAGGGAAATGTTTATGATTCTTTTCTTTTGTTATTCATCCTTTACACATTCTTTTCAAGGTGGTTTTATAGTTGGTTCGTTATTTGCTTGTTGGCTGCTGGGTATTGTGAATTTGAAATTCATCATGATCGCTCTGATCTTGGTGCCTGTAAATGTAGAATGCATTGTAGAATGAATTTGACTGAGATGAGACTCATGAGTGTATTCCTTTCCCTGTAGACTCATAGAATCATTTAGGCTGGAAAAGACCTCTAAGGTCACTGAGTCCATGCTGTAACCCAGACTGCCAAGTCCACTGTTAAATCATGTCTCTGGCTCAGTAATTGAAGTTCACCTGTCATAAAATAAAAAACAAGGGAAAAAAGTCAAGAGAAGGTGGTTTTTTCCTTTCTCTGAAGTTGCCAGCACTTCCAAATAGAAATGTTCCTTGGAAAGTTTCAACCTCCAGGAAGCTGCTATAGTCATGAACAGAAATTATAGTCTTCGCTAATGAAAGTACTCACACAACCTTATCTCTGCACACAGAAGCAAATTTTAAACTAGCTCTTTCCTTTTTTCAAGTCCTTTCTTAATAGTTCTCAGTTTATGACAGTAGCTAAAACACATGTAAGAGTATGACTCTCTTCTGAACTCAGAGGTTGTTTTAGTGTCCTGCTGTCACCCTGCTCGACAGTGGATGATAAAGGCTCAACGCCTCCTTGATGGTTCAGTTGTAGGGAGGGTTCTGTGGAGTCGCTGTCTAGCAGCTGTGACATTCAACAGAAATTATCCAATCTGTCCATCTTCTTCCCACAACTGGAGAAAATTACTGTGATCAAAACGGAAAGAGGAGTACTCAACCTTTTATTTACTTCCCAGGAGGCGGGTTTTCTGTAGCAGTTGGGAAGTTCAGCTCTTACAGGTTTCAGTTTCCATCACAGCGTATTCCTCAGCATTTCTGGGCACAGGGAATCAGACGTGCTTTTATTTCCTGATTTATCAATACTCTGTGGCTAATGTATAGAAAAATTTTTGAATTTTTCACAACATTATGGCTCAGCATAAAAGCCATCTTTTAAGTAGCCGAGGGTAGGACTTGACAGATGATGTGAGTTAAAAAAAAAAAGAAAGTACATTTTAATGTTAGTTTGTCCATTTTCCCTTATGCTTTGGCATATGTTGGATGGAAATCATCAAAACCAGCTTGGACAAAGAATAATGGTGTTAATTCTGTAGGATTTGTGAGTAAATTAAAATATTCTGGAGTGCAGCAACAGCAGATGTCACTTGGAAACCTGACCCAGATGGGACAGAAGCACAACCTAAAAGGGGACCAGCAGTGCTGCAGCTGAAAGAGTTGGCCTAATCCCTGTTTGTGCAACACTGAAAAAATAAAAAAAAAAGTGCCACTGTTCATTTCTGCTATATATTATAGCAAATTATAAAGGCAAAAAAAAAAAAATCTGCCACCATAACTCATTTTATTGTGTTCACATATACTATAGAAGAATGATGTTTAAAAAGTAAATGTGCTTCGTAATAGTTGGAGGGATAGGAAAAGGGGAGATAAAAAAAACCAAACATGGTACCTTTTAATTTGTAGATTTCTTTTCAATACTTTTTTACTCCAGGCTCTTAGATTCATTTTTCATACAGCACTTTAGAGACTTTGATTGATTGCAGCATCTGATTTTGATGACTCCAAAGGCATATACCTAAGATGACTGTGCTTTCTCTATTTGCTCGTTATAAATTTCTTCAAACAGAATATTTTTTTTGATTGCATGGCATCTCCATCTGGTCTGATGTGAGAGGAAAGCACATTTTTTGAATAACCAACACATTCCAAAGTCACAGCTTTTCTTCTTTTCACATGGTTGCTGAGGAAAAACAAAGATGACCTGTGTATCTCCAACAATGTGCTGAGGTTCTGTGTAGTGAACTTTCCCAGTGAGTGGATTTAGAGGTGTGAGAACAACTGTTTCAACGTTCTACAGTATTTACAGTTGTAGAGGCCTGAAGATTTAGAGGATTAGTGCAAACCTTTCATCTTTCCTGCGTGTACATTGCAGTAGACATGTAACAAGCATTCATTGTATCTTTCTCATTTTTTCCTTTAGTCCAAATTCCTCAAAATTTAACCTTTACTGATTTATGTTTAATTATTGCACATGTAGATTATAATGTCTTTTCCAGTTAAATACGTTTGCTTGCATTGTTATTCCTACCTTCATGTGTACCTACACTACCAGATTGGGTTGATGTGCAATACAGTAGCATCTTTAATGTTTCTTTACCTTCTTTTTTTATTCACTGCAGATGTGATCCATACTGTTGGGCCGATTGCAAGAGGCCATCTCACCGACACTCATAAAGAAAACTTAGCAAGTTGCTATAAATCCTCTCTGAAACTGGCAAAAGAAAATAACATCAGATCAATTGTAAGTATTGTGGGAGAACACATTACTGTTTTTTTCTAATTTGGATCTTAGTTTCCTTGATGTAGAATAATTGTGATTGTAAGCTTCCAGGTACATTTCTTGCTCTTTGTGATGTGAAAACCCAAAAAAATTAAACAGGATTTGGCCAAAACAGTTGCTAGATGAAAGGGCTAAGCTTATTTGAGGAGTTAGGGAAAGTGTGCCTGGTAGTAGGAGTACAAGCAGCTCTCTCATTAAAGAAAGGAAGAAGCTGGTCCCATGGCTCATTCTTATACTGTGTTATTTATTAAGAAAACCCTAAGAAGCCACTGGTCAGGAGGATAACTGCATGCAGTATAGCCTCCTAAATAGCTGAGAAGTGATTACTTTGTTGCTTATTCTACCCATTAATGTTTCTTCCTAAATATAAGGGTATTGGTCAATTGTCACTGGTTCTAGCACCCTCTCACCAAAATCGATCATAAAATAGCCTATTATATGATATTTCATTGAACTATACAGTTCATTGACCTTGCAATACATGGTATGGTTTTGTACCTCAAAGTGCCAAATTTTCTAAGGCCACAGAGAAAAGGAGCTTTTCCCTCTTCAGCTCTGGAGCTTTAATTCTGTAGCTCACACTGCTGCAGCTTAAGTCTTCAGAGAAGCATTGGTTATTTCCTTGTAGCATTCTGGGCCTGACTTCACACTTTTGGGGTCATTTTGGCTGGTTATATGATAGCACATATGTTTGGCAACTTAGAATGCAAACATACAATCTTAAAAAGCGTAAGTTGAACCAATGGTGTTACAGGAGGGAGCAATATTCAGTAAGGGAAAGCTACTAACACTGAAATATCACAGATGGCAAATAAAGCTTTTTGAGGAGAGGGGCAGGACAGTTTGTAGGGCTTTGAATCCAAGTCAGATGTGCTCTTCAGAGTCAGACCTGATGAATATCACTTGTTTCTTTCTTTTTGGTGAGAGCTGTGCTCTTCAACACTTTTTGTGCTCATGACATCCACTCTCTGCTTCTCAAAATGGTGCCTGGCAATCCCTCTTTTTGCTATTATACAAACCATTGTGGGGTTTGTTTTCTTTGGTGGGTTTGGGGTTTTTTTTAATTCTAGGCATAAAAATTAGAACTGAAAACAGCCTTGGGTTGGTGAGCATGTTTTGAACCCCTCTCTGTTGTCATGTAAACACCCAAGGATGTTCACGTCCTGCTGTGATTCTCATTGGAGCCTGAAAGAGCTTTGTGCAGTTCCTCCTACATCCGTCCTTGTTTCTGCCTGCTCTGGGCAATTACAGGCTTTTGGGGCACTCAGTGTGAATAAAGTTCCTAATATGATGTGGGCAAAAGAAAACAGAATCAGAATTATGAAAGGGTGTAAAAAAGAATATTGAAATAACAAAGGAAAAACTATGGTGGGCATTGGTCAATGCTTGTATCTGTAGGGAGTCTGTAATTTTTAGGACATTCTAGGTGTTTCACATGGAATAATAAAAAGGAGTTGTACTCATGGAAACTAGCCTGATATTTTAATAGGAAAAGATAACCACAGGAGAAATCATCCACAGGTTATTTCCTTGATGGTTAAGAGTTGTTGATTGTGCACCTGTTTGAGATAAAAAATACTCAGCACCCAGACTTGCAGAACACAGCTGCACAAGCTGAACAGGAGCCAAGAGCCATTCATTCATACCAGCATTTAGTAGCTTAGCAAGCAATATGGATTTTAAAGTCCACATGACAGATCATGGACTGCTCTGAAAAGCCCTAAGTCCAGTGATTTCAGTGATGCCTTGGGAAGTGAAGGCTACTGGAGTGTCTGTCCAAATGAACAAATCAAGCCTGGAGAAAAGTAAAATGTGTAATTCATTCAATTAGGGAGCAGTAGATTACTGTGAGTCTGAAGGCACAGAATGCAAAGCGTAAGTGGGTTTCACAAGATCCAGTATAGTAGGCGTAGAGGGAAAGGAAAGAAAGTGAATAAAAATATCTGTAGGTTTCTGAGGCTTGCAGAGACCCAATAGAGGGAGCAAAGGATTCAAATTGATTCAAATAGACAGCGTTTGAGTGTAGACTGGATTATGGCAACAGAAATATTTGCAGTAAAAAAGAAAACAGACAAAAATTGGGGGGGGAAAATAAGGTTACCTGTGTGATATAAGAAGAGAAAATCAGCTGTGCTGATGGATGGCTTATTTTGATTGCCTCTTTAACAAGAAGATTAAATAAGTATGTGACAGAGAAAAACAAGGAATTTTAAATTAGATAATGAGTAAAAGCAGGAAAAGCCATATATTTATGACATGTAAATAAATAGATATTGGTGATAGCAAGTTGCAGTATGCTAAAAGAATTAACTAAACCAGAGAGCATTGGTGCACTAGCAATTGTAATAACTGAGAAGGAAGCAGGAAGACATTAAAGGGTTGTAACAACACAGATGTGTTACCTTCAAAATAGAAAGGACAAGAAGTCTAGAAATTCATGCAAAAAGATGAAAAAGCCCTACCACAACTGAAAGTATTTTGAACATGAATTAAGGAGTGTCAAAGGAGTTAGAATTGCTGGAGGCATTATGAATGGAGAGTGATGATGAATGGCAACGTATTGAGCTGGACCGAAGCAAGCAGGGTGACTGAGGGTGCACCACTAAATGCAGTTTAATTTAACATCTTAATGATTTTTGAAGAGTACATAAACAGCTCATTAATTACATTTACAAATGATACTACAATAGGCAGTGATGCAAACACAGGAAAAGGACAGAGATATATGATAACAATTGATTGGAGACTTTGAATATAACCTCATCATCATCCACTCCAGTACCAGAAGGGAGTTTCTGCCTCTGTTGCAATGGAAGAGAGGTCAGAAGTGGAGCTGACAGCTACAGTGGAACTCAGCACAGGAAATGATGGAGTAGCATATGGTGGGGAAAATAACCCAGTTCACAAATAGTCAAAGTGTGTCGAAAAACCAGCACAATGAGGAAATGGTCTTGAATAATAAGTCTCAAATTAGATGTACTTAAAGCAGTTACTTGTTTCACTATTACATATTGTTGATCTGCCTGTGGTGAGAAATGATGGATGCCATAGAGATTGTATTTCAGTTCAAAGTGGACAGGGGAGAACAGGAATAGGATTCAAAATAGACCCAAACTCTCTCATACATATGTGTATGTAGTTGTTTTACACATTGAGGAAGGGAAGCAATAGCCTTGAAATAGTGTGTAAATTCTGAGATACAGCTTTATGGAGGGGAGAAGAGAACAATATCATTGTGTGTATGACAACAGGGCAATTATATGGTGTAGCTGATAGTAATTTAGGTTGTGTTCACATCCAAGGTGTCCAGGCATGGATGAGAGCAACTCTGGGTAACTCCTGAAGGAGCACTGATATCTCATCTGAGCATGTTATCATCTTGGTATCTAAAAAAAAAAAAAGAAAGGATGGGTACAACTGAAAATGAGATGAGGGAATGTAATGAAATGCCAGTCAGAGTGATTGCCAAGGTTCATAATCCACCAGCAAGCCCAGCTGTGGGTGAGGATCTGCATAGCCATTAAGGCAGGAAGAAAAGCCTCAGGAACAAATTTGATCATCTGCAGGATTGCTCAGAGAAATCACACAGCCCCTGACATTTGTCTCCTGAGCCTGTTTTCTCAAATGTTTTATATTCAATATGAGGTTTCAAATGCCACATCAGCTATTTTGAACAGAGTTAGTCTCTCTCAGGTCATCTACTCCATCTGCCTTGTAGGTTACCGAAGTTTGCGTTAGTGTTTGTCCTTCTTGTCTTGCATTCCCGAATCCGCGCGTTGCCTTTTCCTCAGCACTTGTTTATGTAGCTGTGCTCCCTCTAGGACACTTGTGCTGCTGTCTGACTATTTGTGTGGTCAGGGTGAACCTTTTGTGTTGGATGAGTCTTATTTATACAATCCTCCGTCTGGGGAAAGAGGATACTTGAGACGGGTTTCTGTTTATCTCCACTTAAGTTGGTACAGCTGAATGAGAGAAAAAAATATTTAGGGCAATTCAAAGAGAGCAAATAGTTGGTGTTTGAGCAAAGTAATTTTCTTAGATGTTCAGAGTAATCTCTTAATAATAAAAAATTTTATTTTGATGTTGGTCTCTTTTGCACAGTACTAGTGAAGTCATGATGATTTTTTGCCTTTTCTTTTATACCCCTTTTATATAGCTTTTATGTATCCTCAGTGCTTTTAGCCTGCATACTTGTAATTTTTTAAGTCTGATAACTAGCATAGACCTAATATTCTGTCAAGCCAGGAAACCAAACATCCTGGAAGCTTCACAATTAAAGGTCAGAAAGCCCTAGAAACCGAAGTCCCTTCTAGAGCACATCTTGTAACCTAAGATAAGCCCGTCCAGGGGGAAATTCCTCAAGATGGGGGGCTCATTCAAGTCTCTCATTGGGGAATTTGAGATAGATATGCTAATTTCCGATAGATATGCTAATTTCAGATAGATATGCTAATTTGCAAAGCCTATAAACTGTATACCCGATCTATCATGTGTGTGCATTTTGGTGTGTGCTTTTCAGCGCATTCCACCAGGACAAAGTGTGCACCTTTAAGGATCCTTAAATAAATACCGAGGTAAAAACCCCTTTTCCCTTAACCGTGTTTGGCTTTTAATTTTAACACCGGGGAAAGGCAACACTAGGGATTGCCATTGAGCATCAGCTAAATCTCTGCTGCCTGAAACACTGGAAATACATTATAGGCACCAAGTCTTTACTGAAAGAAGATATAGTAAAAAATAGTCTAATAGGTGCTTTTTTCCCCCTGTTTTTCTGTACTGGTTTTCTAAATAAGAGTCTTACAGGCCAATTAATTGTTAGGTTATCAGGCAGACTGGGGGAGTTGTAATCACTGTTTTCAGATTTTAAATTGGTCCCCTCTGTACACAGTGTTTGAAATTATTTACTCTGTGTGCTCTTAAGTTTTTCATGGGACCTCTCAGCCTGCTTTTCTTTGCATGCACTGCTTTGAAGCCATCTGATACCCTGGAAGCTTTCTGAACATCAAACACTTCCCTGCCACCTATTTCATTCAGACTTAGCTTGTGGTTAAAAAAATTTCAATCAGTTGCTGTCAGTCAGAGCCAGGATTGCAGTTAGACAGGGACTTTATGAACTGCACAGAAAATAAAAAATGATGGTGTGTGTTGCTGTGGGTGGGATCCAAGCCAAAAGAGCTGCAGTGTGTTTGCAGAGAAGAAAAGCTGCTGCTTGTCCCTCATTCAGAAAGCAGGGCAGGCTTCCTCCACAATGGTTAAGGAAATGGGAAGAGTTCTGTTTGGGACTACAACTCTGCTGTTGTTCAGGACTGTGTTCAGAATTGCAGTCTTCAGGAACACTTCATGTTGGCAGGGGGTGAATTGTAAAGCTTTAACAAGAAGCATTTCTTTAGCCCGCAACCTCTGACCTCCACCTCAAGGGAGAATTATGGGGGACCAAAGGGGGCAGGAGGAAATCCTCTAAGAATGTGGCTTTTTGAGTTCTAGAAGGGGCTCTGCTTATCACCAGTAAATATATTAACAACATTATATACAAAAGACAGATTTTTTTCCTATTTGTCCCCCAGAGTCAGGTAGGGAAGAGTTCATGCTGTTCTAGAGTCTTACTAGATTAGCTTTGCTGTGGCATTAAAAAAACCAAAAAGACCAGTCTCTTTCTGCCTGGGTGTTTGTGCTGTGAATGCAGAAAGTTGCCCTGCTCCAGGGAAAACCTCTTAGCTGGACTTCTCAGAACAACCACACTGCTCCTCCTGTCTGAAACACATGAAAAGGCAAAAGGCCATCTAGAAATATCTCAGCAGTGAGAGGGCCTATTCAAGGGCTGACTGGCTCATCATCAGGTCGAGTGGAAAAGCCATTGCTTGGTGATGGGATGGCCAGTGACCTGTAATGATGGGATATTTCTGGGAGAGTAGGTTGTCTCTTTGGGCTCTGAATAAAGTGTGTCCCTCCTGTGCACACAGCTTATGCTACGTTTTTGGGAGCTTTTCTACAAAAGCATGTTAAATAGGATCAGGACATGCTTTTTGAAATCCATGTTTCGCCTCTACTTCTGGGGTCTTCAGTCACTGTGCACAATGTGTGATACTAGCTGTGCATTTGCAGGGGCTTTACAATTAAGAGTATTATTTTAGGCTTTGTTAGATTAAATATTTCTTTCATTTATGATTAAGTTAATCGACAGGGAATTTCAACTCGTATCCTTTTTGTAGGTGTTTTTCATAAACAAAGGTAATTTACTTATTTTTTGTTTGTGATTGGCAAAGTTAATACAAATACTAGTGTAACTTGTTTGTACAGAAACACAACTTAATAATCATTCAGAGCAGCATATAAAATTACATCAGGAAAGGTATGTGCCACTTACCTTGTTGTTAAGAAACAAACAAAATTTTTTCATTGTCTAAAATATTTGTGTCCACCTGTAATTAGGGATTTTAAAAATAGGTATGCACCAATATTCTTGGTATTTGTATCCACTTTTAAAAGGAAGCTGTACTTCTGCTAGGCTGCACAGTTTCATTGAGTTTCTTTTGAGTGGAGACACATTTAGCCTCTGTGATGCTTGAATCTTCAATTATAACTCATAGACTGAAGTTTTCAATATCTATTTCAAATCCAGTGTGTTCTCAGCTCCTCCTTTTGTAAATTACAAAATTCATGAAAGAGGAGTTTTATTTGAATTGTAGGAAAATGCTTAAAAAGGTGCACTGTTGTGTATTGGTCCAACAGTTTGGTTTACACTCTTTTCTTTACCTTTCCTGTTCTCTTATGCTGTAGAGTTATATTTTAGGGAAAAGTAAAGTGATTTTTTTTATTATTTCCAAGGAAACTTATTTCTTACTGAGAATGTTGCCATAGCAATAAGTCTGAAATTCCTACAGGTTGACTTTATCATCTTTCTTTCTGATATAGATTCATATCCATCAATCAGAAGAGTTGCTTTGGAAGGAAATTTCCACAGTATCATAAATCCACTTAATTTGTTTCTTTGAAACACTTGTTTAACTTCTGAGCTATGATATGACTGATGTTATATGTTTAGACTCAGTTTTCTCTCCAGCTTAACCGTCCTCTTTTTTTCCCTTTTTAGCTTTCTTCTCTTAGATATTTTCCAGATAATATCCTTAAAAATTAATCTACTACTTTAAGTTTTTCTGTTTGCTTAATCATCATGTTGGCATCAAATGAGGAAGTTGTATCTTCCCCTGTGGTTCCAGAATTTATTATAGTTGGCTATACTTTTCTTAGAAATCAAAGGTGAACCTGATGCTTTGTTTTGGACGTGGTCCCAACCATTTCTTCCAAAATGATCTTGGTAGACTGAATTGCAATCCCGTTTCTTCAATAAGGGTTTCATTGAATGAGATGTATTCGGTGAGATCAAGTGTAAATTGCTACACCTAAATAGAGATGCTCATTCAATTGAGAAGGGCTGAGGAATTATTGAAGCACTGGGTAGAGATTCCTCAGAGAATAAGCTGAAGTTTGTAGTGGATCATGCACTGGAGGTGAGATGACAACCTTATACTGTTATAGGAAAACTGAGAAAAGAGCAGCTACAGAATGACAATTAAACAGGAAAAATTGTGAAGTTACCTGTTGTGCTACTGTGTCCAGTGTGGGGAAGACGGTGTCTCAGCCAGAATGGAGGTAGAAACGTGCCAAAACTAGAGTGACAGAAAAAGGATTTTAAGACCAGAGTAAAGAAGACTAGAGATGAGAAGAGGAAGATAAAAAAACCCTGATACATAAAAAGCTATTGAGGAGTAAAAGTAAATTGTTGTCTGGGTTGGGGACAGGACAAGAAGAAACAGACTGAAGTTATAGGACTGGACATTTAGGTTAGAGATTATGAGTAATTTCCTAACTGGAAGGTTGGTAAAACATTAGGAAAATTGCTTAGGAAAGTTGTGGCTCCACCAGTATGTGTAGGTGGGCCATCACTAGCATTTAAATTTTGATTCTGCCCCTGTATGGTTATATGTGCAGTGTATACTCCTAGGAGGAAGTGGATTTGTTTGATTTGATGCTTGAAATGCATTACAGTGTTTGCTTACTATGGCTAAGAGTGGCACAAGCAGCTCAGAGGGATACAATGATCAGTTGTGAATGTGTTTTACAGCAAGGCACCACATAGAAATTATTTGTTGTAACAGCGATGATGGTGTGACCTGATGTGATTCTTCCTTTTTTTAAAGTATGTAGTGGAGTGATGCCTCCTGAACAGGAATATCCACACCGCCCCTTAGGGATGAACTCCTTAGCTTAGGTGTTCAGAAGTGTTTTGAGTACAGACAGGGACAGGAACAGCCCAAAACTGAGCAAGTGCTTGAACCTCTGCCAGCAGATGGATCTCAGCCTCCTGGGGTTCAGATTCTGCACCAAGGGGCATTAACAGAGGACAAAAGCTAACACAGCCCTTTCACCCACCTGAACATCTTTGACCACAAACTGTCTAGATGGTATAAAGAAGTAACTGTGGTGCTTTAATAAGCTGCGTTACTAGGCAGTCTCAGTTCTCCATTGTGTTGCTCTGTGATGTTACTGTTTTAGCTGTTCTGTAACATGGTGATCTTTGTGATGGGAAGAGGGAGAAAGGTGAGTTATTTTTTTGTGGGGGGGGTTTAATGAAACACTGACTAAACACTTTGAAAAAACCACCCTGGACTGGTGGGGAAAAAAAGGGAAATTACTTGTTCAGGAATAAATTCTGCAAGTCTGTGTATGTGAGGGGTTTAATGTGTGATAATTTGCCAATCACCCTGTGGGAATTCTGTGCTTAAAATGGTGAAACTTTCTAGAAACACTGCCTGTTGGCTCAATAATTGGGGAACTGTCTCATTAGGGAAGGATAAAGTACAGATCTGTCAGACAGTGGACCACAATGTTGGTTATATGAGACAGCTCATAAAAGCCAGGGATTGCTGGAAAGTCTACATCATAAAATGTAGAGGAACAGAATGTTTGATGTTTCTGTGAATAGGAAATTGTGCTTCATTTAGATTGAAAAATAATTTTAAAAAATAATAAAAGTAGACTAGAAGGATTCTTATTTGCATGCACATCTCAGCCTTGCAGAGTCAAGCACTTAAGAAGCTTGTCATTATTTGAATAGCACATTCTTGTAATGGAAATTCATAGTAAAAGTTGATGGCATATACAAATTCCTATCAAATCCCAGAGAACTGGTGAGCTGTGGCCATCAGGCTCTGTGCAAAGCCATTGTTGTCCTCGTGTCTTGCTTCCTTTCATTGACCTATTCCCTGTCACCTTGTTGGCAGTTTGTAGGCTCTTCAGGAGGGCATGTATTTGCTCTGTAAGATCAATCAGTGCAATCCCTGTTAAGACTCACGGGATTCTCAGCAACAGCAGTAATGCAAAATAATAGTTGCAACAAGATTGGTTTGTTTGGGGTTTTTTTTTGGCACTGCCTGCAGTGCCATCACCAGAAGTGGAGCCAAATTCTGCTGAAATTAAAAATCGCTTATTCACAGGTTTTTCTCCTGGAGGTGCCTTCTGTGATGCCTAAAAATGTATGAACATTTTTGGCTTTCTGGACTTATCAGTACCAGATTGTTTTTTTCCGTTGCAATTTGATGTTGAGGAAGAGAACGTGTGATGCTGCATTTTAGCACTGCCCGGTTCTCCCAAGGTCCCTGCCACTTGGTGTTTTTTTCATCTGATGATTTTGAAACATTTCTGTACATCCCATTTGGGTTTTTTTAAACATTAACTTATCTATGCAAAGAACGAACAATAGCATGAAATTTTTATCTGGTTTTGGTTTTTTTTACTTGAAATCAGTCGGTTTTTCTGACAGCTGTCGCAAGCCGTGCCGGGGTGTGCTGGGTGATGGAAGGCTGTGACCTTTCCGAAATCGCC
>VZTH01012664.1:51129-83622 GCA_013397815.1 Aleadryas rufinucha
TCTGAGGGAGGGACAAAGGGACAGGGGCCAATGGGAGAACAGGGAGGGGAGAACTTTCTGGGGCCTTAACATATAAGGGGAAAAGGGGCAGAGAAATCAATGAGCCAGTTAGGGAAACTGAACTGGGGTATATTAGCATGGTATATAAAACATCCTGGGAGGCCTCACCCTATCCTGGGGGTATCTCTCAGGGTCTGTCCCTTTAATGGACTCTCTCATGCCCTGATTGGGATGTTCACCGGCTCCCACAAATAGCCAATTAAAAAATCAATCATTTTGAACATTGTTTTCATATTTACATAGCTAATATGAAGCAAAGAAATGAGCAATTAAAAGCATAAATTATTCTGTATATCAGATGGGCATCATAATACTTACCTAGGTTAAAAAAAAAAAGTCATGACAGCANAGTGTAGAGTTCCACAAGTGAGGAATTTTATTTCAAACCTGCACGTGTGAAGGGTCTAGTGATGAAAAGCCAAGAATGGGGGAGTGTCTAGGTTTTTATATGGGAGCGGGGAGAGCATCANAACATCTATTAAGGATTGGAGTAGATATATTGGAAAGTAATTTTTAGGAAGAATCAGAAGGGGCATGCTTTTGTGAGCCTTATTTGACAACTCATTAAATATGATTTTCCTGAATTGCTAGTAGTTGCTTGGAGCAATTTACATTATGCAGAAATTATATATTAAATCATAGTTACATATAAAGCAACAGCCATGTTCAGTAGTCAGCTACAAAATTTATACCCTTACCTGAGAGGTTTCTTAATATTATTCCTGTGGGATATAATATTCACGTTATCTTTTAAGGTCTCTAAAGTGTTAAACCACTGTAATTGGAGTAATATAATTTAAGTAATATGACTGGTACTTCAGTACTTATCCTGATGAAATATTAATTTCATTCATCTGAAAAACTGTTCTCACCAAATATAAAACTACAGGCAGTCCATATTCAAGTAAACAGTTTAGCAGCCTGATTTCTAAAAGCTGACTCCCATATCAACTCCTAGTGATGCCTGTCAGTTAGGATTTAGAATTTTGTTCATAACAGATATGAAAATAAATATAACAAATAGAGTTAGTTTCTTTGGTAACAGAAGATATGATATAAAAGATGTGTTATTGTAGTATGACTTCCTGTGGCTTTTCTTGGAAGGGCATCACTGCTAGAGGAATGAATAATTTCAAATTGGGACAATTATAGGTAAATGAATTCTTCATTTGCTCTTGTTATGTCTCTCCTAAAAGATGACTGCGTGAGTGAAAGCTGTAAGCCAAGACCACACATTTCTGCAGACTGTAATTAGCTTTAGCACATTTAGTTCAGCAGTGGTCTTACTAAAAATTATTATTTATTCTACTCTGATTGAAATATCACATTGTAAATCTTTTTCTAAGGAGAAAAATCAGTGTAGTGCTGGGTTTTATGAGTTTCCATGCTTTTCTGAACTTTCTTTGACATATACTGGCTGTATTAAACCTTTATGTATTAAGTCTTAGCCTCAGAACCATGCACTTCCAGAGAGGTGGAACTCACGAGAGAGTGGTTTTTGTTCTTATTAGTTGATGTAGTTTGGACAGAAACCTTGGGTGATGAACTCAGGCTTAGTGTTTGGGCAGAATTGTCCACTGACATGTCCTCCTTGAACAGCTGAGTCCACAATTCCGAAACCAGAGGACAGTTTTTCCCCTGCTTGTGCGAAAAAGGAAGACTGAAAGCATGTCAGAACCCACAAGAAAGTTGAGAGAGCATATGCCCACCAAATTTTTATATTCATTACCTTTTGGTGTTCTTTATTGTGGAATGCCTCCCTCCCTTAGTCAAGCAGAAAGAGTCAGGCTTTCTGGCAGGGAATTTTTCTGGCACGGTAGTGATGGGATTGATCCTCCCTCCGAGTTTGTAAGCAGATGATGTTTTTTCAGTGCAACTTCTCTGTGTTCAGTACCTCGGCATGCCCTGGATTTGTCTGTGCATGCCTTTGTAAATGTGCTTCTTTGTGTTTTGGCGTGTTGGATCCACAACGTGCCCTCCCCTCCCCTCCCCTGCCAGTGTCACGTCCCTGAAGCTCAACATCTGAGCACTTGTGCAGTACAGAAAACTTTGTACCTGCCTGCCTCCTGCAGAAGGAGGAAATGCTGCCATTAATGATTCTGGATCACTAAAATGTGGCTGATTATTGGTCTTAAATCTCCATCTCCTATTCTCATTTATGTCTCAAGTTCTCGTTCATGTCTCAAGTCCTTGTGTGAGCATTTTTTCCAGCTGGATCATTGCCGATCAGAATTTTTGGTTTTAAAGCAAAATACACAATGGTACAAAGCGTTTCTCACACTTCTGTTACATGCCAGCATTCTTGTTTGACCGTTCCTTACCTATTCTTCCATTTTCAAATACACCAGGACTAAGTCTGGTGATAAGGACGAGCTCAAGACAAATGTAAGTCATAAAACTGACACATTTTCTTTCATTCTGCTGAATTCATGTCTCCCTTGCATTCTAATTTCCCTGTTTATGTACCATGGTGCCATATTTTCTTTCCTTAACAGGGAAACACATTGTTCCAAACATGATATTATTACTTACTGCAATCTTGAATCGTTATGTTGTTGTCCGTAGCTTTGTTTCTTTTAAGTGTTTATGTACGTCCCTTCTTTGATCCCTCCAAGTGTGCTTCATAGTGTTTTTGAATTCCAAAGGACATTTATTTATCCATTTTTCTAATCTTTCCTCATCACCCTTTTGTTCTTTGTTCTCATGTGTCTTCATTATTTCACCCCTTTTGAATAAAATGTGAAATTTTTAAGGGTCTGTGACTATCAAAGCTGCTGAGTTGCATTAAATAGAAGCAAAGCTGTATCCAGGCCCAGCTAAAACAGCAGATACGTAAAGATTGTCATTTGGTTATCTCTCCCTAACACGTCTCTTCTCCGTTGCCCTGGCAGAGAGATGAGGAATGTGACATATAAGCTAAATTTTTGCTGCAGTATTAATATCTGAATGCTCATAATTCACCAGTTCAGTTCTCTTGTTTTCTCAGGAAAGCAAGCAAGCCCATAGCACCATATCCAGGTATATTAAAAGAAAAATAGAGAAACTCTGCTGAAAGAGTTGGTATTCTTAAAAGAAAAATGCAGTTTCATTAGACCACCAACCATTTGGTGCTCCAAGAACCACACTGCTAGAAAACTGTGAGGTGGCAATGCTGCCTGACACTGGTTCAGTTGAATAAGCTGCCATCCAAGATGATGTATATTCATCATACTTCACCCCCAGAAGCTAATGACGTTAATGATGGCTAATTCTGCTTTAGGCCTGATGGTGGCAGTGACTACAGCTTATGATCAGGCATTAGAAACATCCCCCTTGATAAATTCATGGATGCTGAGCCAAATCACCTACTTCACTGATCACTTTAATTAAAATTGCTCGTGATCGATGTTTTTAAAAGCAGGANAAGCAGAAAGAGTCAGGCTTTCTGGCAGGGAATTTTTCTGGCACGGTAGTGATGGGATTGATCCTCCCTCCGAGTTTGTAAGCAGATGATGTTTTTTCAGTGCAACTTCTCTGTGTTCAGTACCTCGGCATGCCCTGGATTTGTCTGTGCATGCCTTTGTAAATGTGTTTCTTTGTGTTTTGGTGTGTTGGATCTGCAATGTGCCCTCCCCTCCCCTGCCAGTGTCACGTCCTTGAAGATCAACATCTGAGCACTTGTGCAGTACAGAAAACTTTGTACCTGCCCGCCTCCTGCAGAAGGAGGAAATGCTGCCATTAATGATTCTGGATCACTAAAATGTGGCTGATTATTGGTCTTAAATCTCCATCTCCTATTCTCATTTATGTCTCAAGTTCTCGTTCATGTCTCAAGTCCTTGTGTGAGCATTTTTTCCAGCTGGATCATTGCCGATCAGAATTTTTGGTTTTAAAGCAAAATACACAATGGTACAAAGCGTTTCTCACACTTCTGTTACATGCCAGCATTCTTGTTTGACCGTTCCTTACCTATTCTTCCATTTTCAAATACACCAGGACTAAG
This sequence comes from Aleadryas rufinucha, assembly GCA_013397815.1. Taxonomy (NCBI): domain Eukaryota; kingdom Metazoa; phylum Chordata; class Aves; order Passeriformes; genus Aleadryas; species Aleadryas rufinucha. The sequence goes on from VZTH01012664.1 coordinate 55,172, forward strand.
TCTGGTGATAAGGACGAGCTCAAGACAAATGTAAGTCATAAAACTGACACATTTTCTTTCGTTCTGCTGAATTCATGTCTCCCTTGCATTCTAATTTCCCTGTTTATGTACCATGGTGCCATATTTTCTTTCCTTAACAGGGAAACACATTGTTCCAAACATGATATTATTACTTACTGCAGTCTTGAATCGTTATGTTGTTGTCCGTAGCTTTGTTTCTTTTAAGTGTTTATGTACGTCCCTTCTTTGATCCCTCCAAGTGTGCTTCATAGTGTTTTTGAATTCCAAAGGACATTTATTTATCCATTTTTCTAATCTTTCCTCATCACCCTTTTGTTCTTTGTTCTCATGTGTCTTCATTATTTCACCCCTTTTGAATAAAATGTGAAATTTTTAAGGGTCTGTGACTATCAAAGCTGCTGAGTTGCATTAAATAGAAGCAAAGCTGTATCCAGGCCCAGCTAAAACAGCAGATACGTAAAGATTGTCATTTGGTTATCTCTCCCTAGCACGTCTCTTCTCCGTTGCCCTGGCAGAGAGATGAGGAATGTGACATATAAGCTAAATTTTTGCTGCAGTATTAATATCTGAATGCTCATAATTCGCCAGTTCAGTTCTCTTGTTTTCTCAGGAAAGCAAGCAAGCCCATAGCACCATATCCAGGTATATTAAAAGGAAAATAGAGGAACTCTGCTAAAAGAGTTGGTATTCTTAAAAGAAAAATACAGTTTCATTAGACCACCAACCATTTGGTGCTCCAAGAACCACACTGCTAGAAAACTGTGAGGTGGCAATGCTGCCTGACACTGGTTCAGTTGAATAAGCTGCCATCCAAGATGATGTATATTCATCATACTTCACCCCCAGAAGCTAATGACGTTAATGATGGCTAATTCTGCTTTAGGCCTGATGGTGGCAGTGACTACAGCTTATGATCAGGCATTAGAAACATCCCCCTTGATAAATTCATGGATGCTGAGCCAAATCACCTACTTCACTGATCACTTTAATTAAAATTGCTCGTGATCGATGTTTTTAAAAGCAGGAGCTGCTGATGTTGTTAATCACCATTTATTGTGCATCATTTCAGTGGTACATCTGTTTCCCTCATTTATAGCTGGGGAGGGATATATTTTGCTATTGTTATGTATTTGTCCTTAGTTGGGGTTATTTTTTGGAAGGCTAAATCCAGTGTTACCAACATCATCTGAAGGGTTTCTGTAGGAACCAGAGATGATATAAATAACTTATCCTATTCTGACTCACGAATCTTGACCATAAAGAGTTTCATCATAGTCACACCATCTGTAGTCTCTGAACTGCGTGGCTTGGATGTGTTAGTACAATTTATCATTATACCTTACTTTTGCAGTGCAGATGTACTTTGAATAAATGAAATAATTTTTCTTTATTATCTTCCTGTTAAGAAAACCAGCCCTTGCATTTTCCCCAAGCGAAGGGCTTCTCTGAATAAATATGCAAAGTATCACTTCACAAAATGACTTTCTCCTGAATCCCTTTGTACTTAGTCCCAGCAGAGAAGGGAGAGCTGAGATGGTTTATAAAACAAATGCGTGCACCTTTATGAGGTAGTTTGGGGAAAAAAATTGAGTGCTACTAAAGAGCCAGGGAGATTCTGCTTAAATGACAGGCTCCAGAAAAGGTCTTGGAGTAGAAAATGCGAAGTTAAATTCTCACTAGTACCTAAATTATAGTCTGGACTTAATAAAAGCATTTTCAGCCAAATAAAATGTTATGTAGTTTGGACTGAATTGTGAAAGGTTTTGATAGTTAAAGATAACTATTCCCTTGTAATTCTGGCTTTTGAGCAGTACCTATTTCAGCAGTTAAATCTAAATGCGAGAATAGCAAATAGGCAGGAATACTCAGGCGTGAATGCAGCATAAGTATAGGTCAGGAAGTGCTTGAAAATTCCTACCCAAGGCAAACTTGCAAATTGGATGAACACTTGTGGAGAGGCTAATGAGAAGCAGATGCTTAGTCCTTTGGAGTTCCAGCAGGACTGGGGACAGGTGTTAGGAAGGTCAGTTGTTTGAAGTCAAAGTCTTCCTAAAAGTGCATATGTGTGTGTGTGTGTGTGTCTGTGTGTGTATATATATATATATAAAAATCAGATATATAACCTTTCCAGTTCTTGTGAAGTTACAAACATACAAGTGATGTTGTTTAATTAAACTATTCCTGGAGAGAGAGAGAGTTGACACTTTCCTGGTTGTGCATCCATTTTTCACCTTGGTGTGTGCTGAGAGTGTGACAGCACCAGCGTCAGCAGGAAAGTTTTTACTGAGATGTTTGCATGTCTCGTCTGTGTATCTTCTGGTATGCAAAAGAGCTTGGATTTCATTAAAGAAATGGCAGCTAATCAAAGTTAAGTGCTCCTCTAAAAATCAGTAAGCACCAGTGGCACTGGTAATAGTCCAAAGATTTCTCATTCAGTAGGAAGAAGTGGTTCATACTAATAAAAAACTTTAACTGTTATGAACACATGTGGAGGCTTTTGCCATATAAAAGTCTCAGGAAACCTGTGCACTTACACTCTAAGTTGTTTTTTTTTTTTCTTTTTCTTTTTTTGAATATGGCTCAGGAGTTCTTTTTTGTTTTGTTTTGGGTTTTGTTTTTTTTTTTTTCNAAGTCCTGTGGGTTCTGTAGACATCAAGGGAAGCACCATCCTGAAAGACTTGGAGTCCATGAGCTAAGTTCATGTCAAATGATGGCTCACTAGGATAAAAATGGTGTTTTATGTAAAATTTTGGGGGGCATGAAATCTGTAAATAAAGGCTATGTGTACAGTGGTTCACTTTTCCTTTTTTCCCCCAAGGGTTTTTTAGTATATTTATCAAGCTCCTCCAGAATACATTGTGATGTTTTAGACTGAAGAATAAATAAATCAAAACTTTTAATGCAGTAGGGTCTCTTAATGGTAAAAAATAAGCTTGCAGCTACACCACTGTCCTCATCTGAGTTGTTATCAGGAGAAATAAAACCTTTCAAGGGCTCTTGAACACAGTGGTATTAATTGTGTGTACACATTGGGAAATGCTTGGTTTTAGGAAAAAATGCAACCAACCCACCAAACACCCCCAAAAGCAATGAAAATATTTGACTCTAAATTGAATGATCATAAGTGCTTTCTCCCAGCCACTGAGGATGAAAAGTTTGGACTCAGCTGAAGCTCCTACTGTCAAACTCCCATGTTGTGTATCTGAAGAAAATCTCATGAATTCTCAGCACTCAAAATGGCTTCAGATGGCATAACAACTGCCAACAAGAAGTAATAGTCAAATCTCAGACTGGCAAAGGGAAGGCTCTGTAAATATTCTGGTAAATCACTCATTACCATGTTGATGTCAGAAAACAGCACCAAGGGAAATTAACAAAGTGGGGTAATATTCTAGAGCAGAACAGTGTCAAAAATTTAAATTGTTACAAAAAGGCTCATGCAATTTCCTATAAATTTTCATTTTTATTATGACCTTAATTATCATATACTTGGAGTTTCACTTCAGAAGGGCCTCAGCTTTTGCTGCAAGCCATTTAAATGTGCTTATCACAGATTATGGTCCCTGCCTTCCAATCACGTAAATGGAACAAAAATTATTAAAGGCTTATGGAAAGTCATAATTGAAAAGACCAAAATGCTGGTAGACTTTGAAAGCTTTTAGGTGACATTTGCCACAAGGAGTAGTGATGGACAAAGCTCCAGCAGTGGAGTAGTTGGAAATAGTTGGGCATCTACTGGGGGCTGAGTGCAGGAGTAAGCGTGCCTCCTAGGACATGCCCTGGCTGCAGGGAGATGATTCATATGGGTAGATTTTGGATTCATAAACTGTAGGCAGTTCGTGAATCCAAACTGTGCATGGACAACCAAGGCTGGTCTTATGTTTGATTTGTTTTCCTTGCCTTGGTTTTAATGTTTATTCATAGTGAGGTGAAGTGAAAGCTTGTGTTTGTGTGACAGGCTTGAGTGTGAGAGCTTCAGGGGGGAAGGATTGTGTTCTGTTTGGATTGACTGAGAGGAGGTTAAAAACCTTGGCACACTTTGAACTTGGAGACATTCATGTAGTAATGTCCAGCATGGAAAAAGACATGCTTAAGTGATCAGGAAATTAAATCCAGAGGGGGACTGATTATAGAATCACTGACAGAAAGAGTGAAGAAGAATACAATTTAAAAAATTATCTGGTTACAGCACATAGTTGGAGGTACAGTACCTTGGAACTGGAAGGAGGCAGAATAGATNTAATACAATTTTAAAAATTATCTGGTCACAGCACCTTAGAACTGGAAGGAGGCAGAATAGATAGCAAGTGTTGGAATTTTATTTTTTTTTATTTTTAAAATTAATTCTGGGTCAAGGTAAAACAAACTCTTGGAAGTTTTGGGAGGTGACTTGAAGGCTGCATCCTCTATGAAAAAGGGCAGGATGAGAAACTAGTGAAGAAAGAATTGAAATGGAGGGTCTCTGAAAGGGAAGGAGGAAAAGACAGTGAGGTATTTACCAAGTAAATATTTTCAAGGTACAATTTGGAAGTTTGTTTTTTTTCCTTGGAAGTGCATATAGGTAGGTATGGACAGGGGCAGGCTGGAGCAGAAGATGGTTCCATTCAAAGCAATGCAGGAGTGCCTTGGCCATCCCATGGAGGCCTTATTCAGACATAAATATTTACATGGCAAGTGAAGTTTGCTTCTCTCTGCAGGGTGCAGCTGTTGTGAAACAGGTATCTCTGAATCCTAATGACTCACTTTCCACCTGTTACTTAACTGAAGGAGTATGGAAGTGTGTAAAAATATGAGGGACTGTCAGTGGAAATCATAACCTGACTCATTAATGCAGCCTTCATTGCAGTGAGAAGAAGACTGTAACTTTTCCCTGGTACACATGGAGTCAGTAATTAGCCAGTGATATTCTCAGCATTGCACTAGTATTTTTATAGTACCTATGGATGAGCTGTTCTTAGGTGACTTGTCACTCCATTGTAGGAACTTGTGCTCTAGTCCACACAGAATTTTGAAATACAGCAGATGGGAGACGATCTGAGACTTTCCTGAAGCAGATTAATAAGAACAGCCTGAGGTAAAGGGCTGGCACATCCCAAACACCAGCTACTGCATGTGCTGCTGAGCAGCGGGGCTGGCTCTTTGGGTAAGAGGGATTCACCTCACTCATCTCTTGGTGCTGCTCATGGTGCTGTGTGCACATCCCCATGCACTGCAGTCACAGGGATCTGCAGCCTGGCACATCAGTCTCCTTGCTTAGCCTGGGCTTGAGGCTGTGAGAGTGCTGGCTGTTATTTCATGTGGAGAAGATTGTTTCTACTTCTAATTCCCCTGCACCCTCTTTACTTTTAGTTGACACAGGAGGCTGAAGAAGAGATTACAAACACATTAGAAGTGTGTTATTGTTAGACACTTTACTGCATCTTACATGTTTTCCCAACAGATGCAGATTTCTGAATTGTTGCTGTTTTTTCATTACACAGACAGTGTTTAAAATAAGGATTGTTTTGGAAAGTCTTTTTATAATACTGCCGAAGCTTGTAACGTGAGCACCATAGGTTAGCCTGAACTATTTTTAATTAGCAGTGCTTTGTTTTTTCTACATTGTTGCCCAGATAAATGGAACAAGTGGAGAAAGGCTAATTGATTTACCTTGCTCAATTTATGGTAATGCTTTTGATAACATTTGACATCATTTTATTAAACATGCTCGAGAAGGGAGAGTTGTGGAATGTTTTGTTCTTCCTGGTGTGTTGTGTTTGGTAAGTGTCTGGGGTGCATTTAGATAAACTACAGTGCTAAGTCTAAGCAAGAAAGACCTAAATATCCACTGAATTACTCCTATTTGCATTGAGAAATTAACTGTAATTAGCATTCAAGTTTTAATGATACTGTATTTGTGAAGCTGATAAGGCCTTTGGGAGTGTGATTGCAAGAAACTTCTATTGTTTACTATATGCAAATCGAGCCACTTAGCTTTAATTAGAGGTTGAAACCTGGAGCAATTATCAGCAGTTGCTTTGGTATTAATGAGCTTGACAAAGCTGTCCATCATAGTGTTTTATATGATTGAGAATTAGAATATTTAATCCCAGTTGGTTCACTGTTTAAAGAATGTGCAGCCTTCATCAAGCAGAACCATTTCATTTTGAATGCCATCCATTTCATTGGTTCCAGTCACTGCAAAGACTGAAATCCTTACAAATTTGTATAGCTGCTATTTTCTGCAGGATGGTTTGAGAATATATGAGACAATTTCCTTTAAGGCTTATATTGCCAGTATTTTTTTAAAAACCAAGTTGTTCTAAGAGCAATTGCAATACAGAATTTAGTTGCTTGACATCTGAATATTAGAGCTTACAATAACGACTGACTGATGAGTTTCCTCAGAAAATTAGCTGATGTCTCGTCATATGTGATGGATATTGGATATTTCCTTTCACGTTCTGATTTTAGTAGAGGATAACAAAAGATATATAAGGGAAAAAGAAAAAGCTTATAATGCCTAGCCCCTGAAATGGTTTTTATTTCTCTCTCAATGGAAGCACTAACCATTAGGGCCTTCTGTTGCTGCTCTTTAATGTTTTTTGGTTTTTAAAAGCAGTTTTTGTGTTAAAGAAGTAAAAAGTTTACACAGAAGATCTATATAGCGGGAGAGGGAATTTAGAAAAGACCACTTGACATTAGTGCTTTTGAATATACTGTTGAAAGTTTTCTATTTTTGGACTAATTCTCTGTGAAGCACTTCTCTCTTCCACAAGCCTTTAAGCAATTAGAATAGGTACTTTATATAGCAGGAGATATACATAGATAGATACATAGATAGATAAAAATGTAATAAAGTCTTCATACTTTGTTTTTTTAATTGTCATTTCGTAGAGAACAAAACCTAATTGTGAACTTTCTTATGTTCTCACAGGTGAGGCTGAAATGAACCCACCAATGGGTTTTTTTAGCATTTCTCAGGTTTCTTAGGATGCAAAAAGCTTTACTGTGTTGAATGATGATGCAAAACTGTCTAACTGCTGACCATTTGGGTATGAAATGTGGTTTTAGTCCATCTATATTTTAGTACTGGAGGTTGTGTTTTCAACGGAGATGGCAGACCAGAAGCATTTACAGAACATTATTTTATGGGGTGCTATTGAATAACCCCGAGTTTGAAGGTACAAAGTGGGGGCAAGCTGTGGAAATGGTTTATGGCATGTGGGAGGCATCTTTTGGGGGTTCTTTTCTGTCATCAGGACGGACATTTGGGTTCTTGTGTGGAAGGTGGTTGCTGCTCTCACTGCAGGGTGGATTTTTCCTTCTGCTGGGGGTTCGGGTTGCCTCCTGTCCCCATGCTACTCCAGAGCAGCTGCCAATCACAAGACAAAGCCTGGTTACATGCTTAGTGTTGGAAGGCTCATATTGAAAAAGAAAGCCTTGTTTTCAGGGGGAAGGACAACTGCAGAAAGTTTTGGAAGGTTAAATAACCATGCATGTTCTAGATCAGTATCTTTGACAGCCAAATACTGCGGGGAAAGTAACAAGCAGACTATAATTTGTTTTTAATTCTGAGTAAGCCAGCCAGAGCTAGATGGTGGAGAATTATGGATCAGATGTGGATATGTTAGTACCAATTTATTCCTCCAGGAAAACACAGCTTCTAAGCCATGTGCTTTTTGGTGAAACCACACTTCTGAATGTTTCCTAGGTGAACAGAATTGAGGTTCAGGGACTAATGCTCTATCTCACAGGCAATCAACTGGGTTGTTATGCAGCCATGTTGTATGAGAAATGTAGTATAGAGTAATTTTCTTAGCCATTTCGTCTTTGGGAAAAGGCTAGTTAGGGATCATCAATAAAATGATAAATAAATGAATAAAATCAAACAAATGATCCAGCTGGCTGATTAGAAGCCATTAAATACTAACTAACTCCCAAATCACCATCCTTTCACTTCTGGCCTGTGAGTTACTGCTCTGATTGTCCATAGTGGGGCCAACTTTGGTATAATCATGTGTAACAGTAATCTATATTTCACATGTCAGGTAATTCAATTTAAGCAACAGACCAAACAGGCTACTAAAGGATAAAAGACAGCACCTAAGTTACACTCCTTAGTGAAGCTTGTTTGATCTGTGCTTTGCTAGTTTATTATTAAGTAGTGAAAATGGGATTCATTTTGCCCCTTTACCCTCCGGCATGAGAGGTAATTAAAAAATTGCTGCATATATAATTTCCTTATTGATACTTTCCCTGCTATTAACTTTATAATAATACCATATTGAATTTTTAATACCTAAATTACATAAAGCATTAATTTGTCAGAAGTTTATTTTTCCTATCTTTTCTCAGCAAGGAAACTGTGATTTAGTCTTGCTGTAATTCACTCTGAGGTTAAATGTGGTTTCAAGAAAAGGAGAAATTGGTGGTGGTGTTGTTTTTAAATGCTCCAAGACTTTTTAAGTGTTTTTGCCATACTGAAAATTTACCATTATTATATAGTAGTATATATTTAGCATTTGTCATCTTTTGTTTCTGGCTCCTTTTAGTTATTATATTCATAAAGATAAAAGACCCATAAATTACTAGTGAATCAAAACCACACTTAGCTGTAGTTACTAGTCCAGTCAGGCAACGTTTCTGGTTTTGTTTAGAGCTCTTCATGTCCCATTACTTTTTTATATTTATAGCCGTTTACCCACAACAGCTTTGTTAAATTTTTGCAAATAGGTGATACACTCAGCATTTCCTAAACCCTTCCAGTGGCAGAACCTTTTTTTTTGGTGTGTTTTCATTTTCATGTTTTACCCATTTTGTTTAAAGTTTATTTGAAGTCTTGATGGCAAAAACCTGGAGGGGGATGATTTGGGTATTTTTACTACATTTATTTTATTTTATCTGAAAATTTGAAGTAGGCTTAACATTAACATTTCTCTCAGGAAAGATTTTGACTGTTCTCTGATCAGTTGTGAACCCTATCAAACAAGCATCACTCTGAACATAATAAAATTTTGAAGTAGGGATTGCATTTGCTAGGCTGCCATAGGCATTTTAGAAGGTACAGTGTTATTTGTTCTAGATATAACTCTCTGAGTTTGCTTACATCAAATCTCTCTTGCACTCGCCTAAGTGGTAGCTCTGATAAATTCCCCGGTAAACATTGCAAGGTCATTGCAATTCATTCCCAGGAGTTGCTTCTCACTGTGGAGCAATCACTTCAAGGCACACGTTTGTTGTTCAGCAGAGCCAAAGAGAAGTGGGGCATTGTGGCTGCTTTAGAGCAGCTTTGATCTTCTCTTTCCTAACGACACTGCACAATGGTAATTACAGTTCCTTTTAAAACGTGTTACAGAGGTAGGATAATAAGTGAAAAGGGAATTTTCAGTCATTTTCAGTGTCGATGAATGCGTTATTAACTCCCAGTGATTTTGCAGATGCTATTTCTGCCAGATGAGCCTGAATGAGAAGTGCTTGCCAGATCAGCTATTTCAGGAACTCTGTTTTCTGCTCTCAGCAAGGGATGGTTCCAGTCAAGTCTAGTTGTAAATCCGAATCTGGGAGACGAGGTGTCTGTTCGGGTTGCCAGCATATTATGTTTCCCCAGCTCTGATTCCTTTGTCTAGAGCAAAACTGAAAACCCTGCTAGAAAATTCCCTTTTTGATGACTGCAGCCTCGGCTGGCTGGCTGACTTAGTTCTGCATCATGAAAGGGCAATTAGCTTTGCAGATGTCTCTGGGCAAGGCAATGAAACTGAGGGAGGTCACAAAGGGAGGCCCTTCCAACACAAAATGGACCACCCCAGATGGATATTGGAGCATCAACGCCCGTGCAAGGGAATTCTGGCATCACAGAATCATAGTATTATTTAGAATGGAAATGACCTCTAAGATTATTGAGTTCAACCAATAACCTAAAACCACCGAGTCACCAAGTGCCATATCTACAAATTCACATGTTTTTGTCTTTGCGGGACTGACTGGGGAACCTTGTGGGCTCCTTCCTGTTTCAACATCAAAATATCTAAATCTACCTGTCACTGGGCAACTGGTATGTAATTTTTTTTTTTAAGGAAGAATTTGGAAATTTTTTTTAAAGTTAAAAAGTTTTATTTATGCGTTCTAATGCATAAATTTGTATAATTTCTTTTTATGTTAACTTTAGTGTTTAGACCACCTCCATGTTTAGCGGAGGCTGTAATGGCATTCTTGAGCTTATAAATAGCAACAAAGCTAGCGATCAGTTTTAGTAATCTATTGGCAGCATTGCTTACCAAAAAAAATGTGTACATTTTGAAGTGACTTCAGCAAAAAGCTAATCAAGCTTAGTCACGCTCTCTGAATGACTAACTTCTGCCTAGCAAGTTTGCTCTATTCTACATATGCTACAAAAATTGCAGTTTTGTGGTTTCATGGAAGATTATCTAAACTAATAGCTTTTTAGAACAACTCTGCTGTTAAAGAATGTGAGAGGATTTCTTTGATTTTTTTGTTTCACTTGTTTTTCCCCTGGACAATATTGCAGGACTAAACTTGTCTTTCGTTATTTCATTCAGTCTTGAGAGCTGTAGGTCCTAATATGCTTTAGTTATCATTCTCTACAACAGTTTTGAGGCGGTGAAGGAAAAATAATTACAGCCAGTCAAAACATTCATGTGAAGTTGCAGTCTTTGTTCATGTTACATTAGAAAGTTGAATCTCAGATTCATAATTTGAAATTTGTGTGCCATAAAATTGGAAGCCAGAAAAGAATTTCCTGAGCAAGCAGATAATGTAGCACCTGTAGCAACATGACTGCAATGTTTCCCATGTTATCTTTAAAATGCTGATTTTTTTAGAGATCCATCAAAACCTCTGTTCCTAAGAGATTATTTTTATCAGATCATTTGGGAAGGTTTCTAAGAGGACTTCTTTGATTCATATGCATTTTCTTGTATAACCTGGTGGAAAATATTTGGGGGACTGGTAAATGTAAATAAAATTCATTTAATACTCCAATTAAGTTAAATAATTGTTTTAATTTTTTTTTCAAAGTCAAAATAATATTATGTATTCTGAATAGACATTTTCTGAAATGAAAGCTTTGATCAAATTTTCTTGTGAAGATAGTGGTCCTTTTTAGAATTCACTTGCAGCATTATTTCTAGTAAAAGGTGGCAAAAACATTTTCAGAGGACTTGGACTTCATGCTCTTTCCTTGAACACTAAGGAATCCAAATGGAATTCTCAATTGTTTCTATGTACTTTTCTTGGATACCTTTTAATTTCATTTAATGTCCCACATATATTCTAATCATTTTATTTCATTTCTCTTATGGCTTCACAGTGTATCTGAGGTCTAGAATTCACAGAAGTGACTCAAAGGTTTTACAACAAAGCGACTTCAGGAGGAAAAAAAATTAGTTTTACAGCATATTTGATATGTAGCTGTCTTCTATTGAGAGTTGGTAGCCAGAGCATTTGTAAGGAAGCATGCACGTTCTCATCGCAGTTGTCTTGAACAGCTCATGTCAGGATTGAAGCCATTAAGCTGGTGGTGACACACCATTGTCACTTGCACACTGAGGAGTGAGTTATTGTAGAACCATAGAATCATTTAGATTAGAAAAGCCCTTTAAGATTGTTGAGTCCAACCATTAACCCAGCACTGCCAAGTCCACCACTGAACCTTGTCCCCAGCTGCTGCATCTTTTACTGCAATCTTACTGCAGTTTTAGTTGCTTCTCCTCTGTAACAATTTTGGATGTTTTGAGGTTTTTTATACAGGTAAAAGAGTTTCCACACCCTGTTGATCTCGGTGGGATTTGATTTCAGTCCATATTGAGCTAAAAGTTCTTCTAAAGAGCTCTGTAACTGTCCTCATTATATATTCCTTATTTTGGTCAACATTAATAAGCGTAGTGTTATAGATGGTGTTGAGGCACTTTGAAACCTAATTTGCTTCCTTTAGGCCTGTACTGGCAATATACAATAATAAACCTTTCCAAATTTGTATCTGTTTGTGTTGAGCCATCTGGCTCATCCTGTAAATAAAATATGTAACAATCAGGAAAGCATTTATAGCTTATCTAGTGCTGTTACTATTAATTTGAAATTCTTGTAAACTTAATAATGTTTTAATTCACAGTCCCTTTATCAAATTGTGCTGTTCTTGTAGCAGGAGAGCTAGAAAGGTTTCACTGAGTCAGACCATGGATCTGTCGTGGTTTGACAGGATCTCACTAACTCCTGTGTCTGCTCTCAAGGAGTGGCAAAGAACAAATAAAATACTTGGAGAAAAGAATGAGCAAAGGAGAAGCATGCAGCAATATCATATTTTTTTTCTCTTTGCTTTTCTTAATCTCCGCTAAGCACTGAGCTGATGGTTTTTTTCACAATTACACATAACTCCAAGCTCTTGTTTCTGAGCTCTAATAGCTAAATTAGAGCTTATCATTGTGTAAGTAAAGTCAGGAATGTTTTTTCAATGCATGTTAATTCGCATTTGTCAACATAGCACTTCATCTGCCATTTCATCACTTAAGCAGTCAATTATTGTGGCATCCTTCCGCAGCTGTTTGCAGTGGGATTTGTTTGTGAACTGTCTGAAATAGCTTCGCCCAGGCACAGGTCCCCACCACAGGGCAGGGTTGGTGGTGGGTGTATAGATGCTCTCTCCATGGCAGTCTATGTGCAGCCTTAGGGGTGAGGTGACAGTGAGGTGACAGTGATGTGACTGTCCCAAGATATTAATTGTAAGGCTTGTAGCTCTTCAGAATGTTTCTGTAAGGGCTGAACTGCATGTGTCAGTGTTAGAAATGCTTTTCAGCTTTTGTCAAGCTTCCTTTCCTTGCCTTCATTTCTTGGCTTAAGTTTTTGAAGTAGATCATTGGAGCTTTCTCACAGTGTTAGAGAAGGCTCGCTGGCTCTTCAAAGTCCTTGTCATTTGGCATGCCCATCTGAAATGGCACCTGGCTTAGTCTCATTTCACTTTTATAGGAAACATGTTTACGACCAGAAAAAATACACCTGCAAGATGTTGGGGGTGTTTTGGTATGGATAAGGCTTCTGACACAAGACATCCCTTTTGCTAGGTGATAGTCCAAATCTGACAGGTTTTATAATTTATCACTTCCGGAAATTATGCTCCCAGTCGTACTGCTGCTGGCTCTGAATGACCAGACTGCCTTTTCTGCTCGTATCATTGCTTGTGCTGTTATTGTTGTCTGTGCTTTTTTCATAATTGATCCTTTCTCACTGGATTGCCAGAGAAGTTCCTCAGCACATCCTTGTCCATGGCACTGGCTAAGGCATCTTTGGTGAGCTGCTTATAGCAACCAGGCTGTGAGTTTTGGTAGCAAGAAACTGAGCTAAACTGCTGCCAGCTCTTTTAGATAGATACTGATGAGAGACATTGGGATGCTTGGCTCCCAGTGGGGAGTGCAAGTCAACAAATGAGTGCTGGTGTGAAACAATAAGGGAGTTTTGCTTAACATTTACTTCTTTGTCTTTCATTTGTGTCTTAAGAACATTACTGCCAAAAGACTATTTGTCTTCTCAGAAGAAATGCCACACATTTGTGGTGGTGTATTCTTGGGGAAAAAAGTGGAACTACCCATCTTAGGCAGCATCATTAATTTGGATTGGGTGCATTTTGTGGGGGAGGAGTTGTTTTGGCAGCTTATTGTTGTGGTTTTTTGTTTTGTTAGTTTGGTTTTTAAAATTAATTTTAAATATGTCGCGTTAGATGGTATAGATGTGTAAATCTTCTGCCCAGATATGTCTCTTTTTTTTTGATCAATGTTTGCCTGGGAAGAAGCAGCACTTTCCTGCCTCCTTAGAGAAAATTCTGTTAGTGTGATGAGGACTGTGAGGAGTGTTTCTGTTTTTAATTATTTTATTATGTGCCTTCCAAATAAACTTTCTCCTAAAGGGGTGTTGTACAGGGAGAGTTAGAAAAGCTCATTAATAGTGACAGGATATAAAATACAAACCAGTAAGAAAGGATGTGACTGAGTCATGGGGCTGTGTCTAACTGATGATATCTTGCTCTTAAAAAACTACTTTAAATAAAAAACAAAGTCCTGTCCTCATTCTTCCCTGGCTAAGTGATGTTTCAAAACACTGTTAAGGTGTTGTGTAAGATTTTATATGTTCATAAGTTTATAAAGAAATACAAAGAAAGGTTTAACAGGGGATTTATTTGAAAGAAAAGAATTTAATGAATGCTTTAGTCATTTAAAAGACTACCATGGGACAGCTTATTTTCTCAATAATTATTGCACTTAATATTTTTTGATGATTCATCATTTGCCACAGAACACAATTAAAACGTCAGCTTTTAAATAATAGTTTTATTAATTTCTCTGGCTTTATTCATGTTACTGGGAACTTCTAATAAAGATTTTTTTAATCAGTAGCTGTACCATTTCTTTATAATTAAATGCAAGTTTCATAATCTTATCACTTTTAATTTGTCCCCGAATGATGCGAGACAATTGGGAGGCTGGTGTAATGCTCATAGTCGAGGGCACACTGTTTTAAATGTGAATCTTAGAAATGTTGCAAAACCAGTGTTTGGGCAGCTTTCTAAAATGCATATAAATCCATGCTTACTGTTGGAAAGTGATAGACAGAAGGTTTTGAAGTAGAAACAGGTTGTGACAAAGCAGTTGGCAGGAATATGGGATTTTTGAAGATTCATTAAAATCTCAGAATCTGATCTCACAGGCAGGGAAGAGCTTTTCTTTATTTCTGAATGATTTTTGAAGGACCACAGGAAGATGCAGCAGTTTAACTGCCTTATTAATCACACTTTACTGCTGCTTTACCCACTGGAAGTAGGGCAGCCAGAAGTGTCCTTCTGTTTCAGCATTACAGGTTCCCATTTCACTGGAGTTGGGTGTTAACATTTAATATTTTGATCCAGCTGAAAGCTTTGGGAGTTTCAACTGCATGGTGATTCCAGTGATGGATAGATTTGAAATTCTGTTTTGAAAGGTTTGGGAGAGGGTAGGTTTATGCAAGCATCATTGTTTTGTTGTTTTTTTTTTAATCAGCTATTTTGAGTTCTAATTCAGTTTTTGTAAGGAAAAAAAATGACGATTGAAAATGTCATGCAAGTCCATTGAAGTGTCTTAGTGAAAAAATATAGAGAATGAAAGTGATTGTCAGAGTAAGGAAGAGATAAGGAAAATGCTATAGGGTGCAATTTCATGAATAAATATCACAGAAAAAATAATCTTTACTAATAATGAGAAAGCCTATATGGATGCGCTTGTCTTGTTCAAATGTGCAAGAGAAACATTCAGCACTCTGTCCCATTTCTGTTCAGAAATGTCATTGGGCTTATTATAACTTGCTGCATTCAGGCAAACATTGCAATTACATCATCAAAGATTTTCAATTCTTTAGCCTCCACAAGAGACCCCCCCCCACCCCAGATTCATTCTCAGAACTCCCATCTAAACTTTGAATTGATGTAAATATTGTCTGTTATTCAATATTAAGAAAATTCAAGTTTTACTGAAACCTTTGGCAAGAAGGCTAAGTCATGTAAATTTATTTTTGAACTGTCCTCTGACAGGGAGTTCCACAGTTCAATCTTATGATACTGGTAAGAGTGTTGGTGGCAATATGAAAAAAGGGAAAATAAAGCCATAATTTGTTTTTCTCTATATTAATCATCCGCTGTGTAGTTCAGTCTTCTTCCTTGTTATGCATCTTCCTTTCCAACATATGAATGCACCGATGGTTTAAATCAGTGTAAAATGAGCCAGCTGGGACACCAAAAGCAGAGCAGCAGTACCATACAGGCATCGGCACAGCTGGATTTGCTCTGCCTCATTGCACGTAACCCTGGGTGATGTAGATGCAGCCTAAAGTAAATGATCTCAGTGTTTTCAGTCTCTTTTCATGAGGGGTTTTCTGGGCAGTTCAGGAGTCTTTGAACCCTCTCTAATTCTACAAAATACTTTCGGTGGTGCTTGGTGTGCTCATAACCTCTCAAATCATCCATGCTGACACCTGTCTATTGCAGGCCCCACTGTTTCCAGAGCTTTCCTTATGGCAGTGATTCCACTTAACAGTTTTGTAATATCAAAACACATAGCGACTGTTAGGAAATGTTTGTTATCTTTAACTCTGGGTTAACTTGATTTTATTAATGTCAGTTCATAAAGTTTAATGGAATGCTTAATGTGGTCTAACATTCTTAGAGGGTTCGTTCCTCTACTTTCTCCCCCTTCCTTAAGGCTAAATGTTCTTGCTTTCCTATTCAGATGTGTCCAAAGGATTGTTTGAAAAAGCTATGTCGGGAGATCAGTATGCACTCGCATGAAAATCTGCAAGGGAGGACTGGAAATAAAGGAAAGATCTTTTTTCAAATTAGATTTTTTTGGTAAGATTTAGAGAAATTTAAAATACAGAGGAAGCCTTTGTCATAGTTTGCTGTATTTCTAGAATGGAAGCTTCCCAATGAGGAAGAGGTGAAACTATGATTTAAGTGAGCACAGAACTGCCAAAGCAAAGCTGTTTCAAAAATACCATCCCACTTTGTTCTTATAGTGGTTGCATATGTTGTTGAGCTCCCTTGTCTTTTAAAAATCATAGCACACATTAACTTTCTCTTTAGTTCTATATTTAAATGTACTTAAAATGTAATGGTCATGTTTTGCACTCAGGAAAAGATACAGCAAGAGTAACCAAGTAGATGTTTCACATATTTACATCTTTTGCATGTAGGCATTGCAATATGTTGAGTGTTACTCAGAAAATGTTTTAGAATTATGATACTACAGTTAAATTACCAGACAGCCTTTTTTTATGGCAACACAGGGAATATTTGTGTCAGAGTTGTTTCAGTATTCTAAATACTGTGTAAGTGAGGCAAATGAGGTTATTTTAAATGCTGCAAGGCATATTCCATGAACAAACATATTTTATGGATTTTCCTATTCAGAACCATTAAAAATGTAAAAGAACAATGTAAAATGTCAATACGTAGGTTTGAAGCTTTGTTTCTTTGAAGCTGTGAAGTGTTCAGTACAAATAGATAGTTTGGAAGAATTACCCTTCTAATGATGATTTGTGGCCACTTAACAATATGATAAACACCCGAGTTGCATTGGCATGATGTTATTGATGATCCACGTTAGAAGGGATAGGTCATTTGCTCCATTAGTTACACCGGCACCGCACAGCTGAGATGACAGAGTAGGACAGAATGACTGGTTGCTGTGACATGGGAGGACTTCTGAAGAAGCCAAGGCAATTTAGAGGAATTGCAGAATAGAGGCTTCCTGGGAGTAGGCCAAACCACCAAAGTTTAACACCCATATGTGTTACATCTTTTCTCCTTTCTTTCTCCAGCCATTTTTTAAGCCTGCTTCAATTTCTCTTCTCTCCTCTGAACAGCTGATTCCTATTAAGTTTACCATGGAGATTAGTGACCTGAAGTGCTGTAAGCCAGGAGGAAAACCTTTGTTATCTCCCAGTTCTATTTCAGATTTTCACGGGGGCAAATGACCTAGGTAATCTGCAGGAGAAAAGCAGTGGGACCTGAGAAAGACCATCTTTATAGGTGCTGCACGATCTAGGTCATGTCTTCTGCTCTGGTGTCAGAAATAAATGGGGCAAGAATATCAGGAACCTGAGGGTGAGGTACTTGTATGTCTCTTGTGCCCCAAACCTTTGCTCAAAGTCTTGCTTGAATCAAATTAAGTGCCTAAAAGTTTGCAATACTTTTGGGAAGTGAGGAATGACTTAAGACTGTTGGAATGACTTAAGACTCTAACATTTTATATCCATTAGTTCATAAATAACAGCTTAGATTCATTGCTGTAGGTTTGACTGGTAACTGTTCCACAGTGACATGTCTGGATATGAACCAAGCCATGCCATGGCTGTGTGTCTGCTTTCCATCACATTCGATTCATCTGGACATGCTATGGATAAATTCTTAGTGGGCAGATATGTTCTTTTCTCCTCTGTCTTTTGGATGGAGGGAAGGAAGAGGAAGAGAGGAAGCATCTTCCTATCTGATGCATATAAATACAAACATAGTAAGCAAAATTGGGTGATAAGAGGCATAAAATTAATTATTACTCACTACCAATCTAGAAAACATGAATGTCAGCACTGCGGAAGTTCCTTCTCTCTAAGGGTTAAAAATAATAAAAATCCTTTCAGAAGGACCTCCAAACAAACAGAGAAACAACCAAAAAATCTTCCTCACATCCAGATTTGTTAATTGAATGTGAAACTATCAAAACACATGGGTAGGATCAAGGCAAAATGCAGATTTTAATTTTTTCTTTTCCCCCACATTCCTGGTGACATGTTTTTCCTGTCTTAAGTCAGGCAGTGCATGATTTTCAGTCAGTGACTTCTTCCCTGCATATAAGGAGTAAGAAAATGAAGCCTGGAGGTGTAAGGTTGCATGAACTAACTTTGGTTATCACATCATACCTGCCTGTGCAGTATGCCATTGTTTCCCTGAGAAAAATCACTTGATTTAATTTGTCACTTTTGTTCTTAAGAGTTTTGTACATCCTCCATGAGAGGAGCCAATTCAGTTTTGTTATGCCTCAACAATGGTTGTCAGAGGCATGTGGAGGAGGGGTGCACATGTGCCACACACAGGAGGCAACTGGAAGAAGCCTTGTCTCTGGGAGGACTTTGCCTCGCAACACCTCCCACGAGGCAGGCAGTAGGAGACACTGTGGAGGGGCTTCTCCAAGCAGGTCGCGAGAAGGTCTCCACCAATGGACGGATCAGGAAGGTTGGGCTGGACCGATGGTTCCCTGTCAGGGGGCAGGCTTTGGGAAGGGCCAGGGAGCATTAAAAACTGGCTGTGTTGGTGGTTGCTGGGGTTTGCTACTGTTTGCTGCTCCTGCTCGCTGCTCCTGCTTGCTCGCCTTCTGGCTCTCCTGCCCTCGCACCAGTCCTGCCTTCCTGTGCCCCTGACCGCCGCCTTCCCACTTGGCCCCATGTCCTTGCCTGGGCTGCCTGCTTCCAACCCTGCGACGCCAATCACTGCCCGCCCTGCTGCTCCAACCCAGCCGGTCCCCGCGACCCTGCCCAGGGTCCTGGTCATCCTGTCCGAGTGCCCACTCAACGTGTGTCCGGTGTCATCGCCACGGGAGCCGCACCCCTCCGGGATCCACGCAGGCTCGCTGAGACCCAGCCTGTCCACAGGCAGGCAGCGTGCACACCCCCGCCACCCTGACACTGACAGCGCTGCCCTGACTCGCTGGTGGTAACGCCCTCTTTTTCTCTCTGTCCCCTCTCTCTCCTGTCCCCCAGTCCTTTTCCATTTTCCTTTCTTCTTTTCTGTCTCTTCTACCCAGCTTTCACTCGGGCAGCTCCTTTTCCTTCTTTTTGTTATCAATAAACAGTTCTCAGATACAACGTTTGCCCCATTTGGCTTAATTTCGTTCTGGACCATCCATTTTTAAAAGAACTTTCCGCAGTTCTCCACAGTGGAGTGTGACACCCCGTGAATAGTTTCAAGAAGCTTGCTGAATCAAAATACTATTCACTGGAAAACTTAATTACTTATCACTGAAGGGTACTTTGCAGAAAAATGTCATTTTTCAACTCCCAGCTGTTTCAGTACTGAAGAAGTTGAATATAAAGATTTTTTAAATTGTATTTTTTTAGGAAAAGTGTGTTTTGACTGTTCATGCAAAGGTGATTGAATCAATTTCTTCAAAGTACCTAAAAAAATTCAACTTAGGACATAGCCTGAGAGATGGAAATTTGAGACTGTACTGAAACTGAAATAGTCTTAAATAGAAATGCTGTGATTTTAGACATTATTACAGCTACTGCTCTGCGTGCTCCATCCACAATAAAAATCTGAGAGAATTTGTGTAATATTAATTCATAAAGTTCAATTTAGCAGGAGTGTAGGTCAGTGAAGACATTGTATTAACCTAAATACCTTGCTGAATCAGGGACTCAAACATGAAGTAAAATGAACTCTTTTAACTTAAATGGTTAAAAATGAACAAGGGAAATAGGTGATGTAGGGTAAACTTTTAAACTCAAAATTGTAATGTTTTTTTCCCTTTCCCCTTTCTGCCAGTTGCAGCCTGATATTAAACTGCCAGTATCTCTTTGGCAAAGTGGTTCTGTGGGTCAGATTCTATTTGTTCAAATTTTCTGAATGTTACACCCATTTTTGTAGCTTTCGGGTTTTTGCTTATGTCTTATGTATCCTGTAGTGAGTGACTTTGGTAGTATGAAGAGATCCTTCATCTCTAAAGTTGGAATTCCATTGTTGCAGGTAGATTTTACACCCTACATCTCTTCAATCACTAGAGAAACAAAAGCCTCCTTTTTGTTTGGTTGGTTTTGGTTTTGTTGTTTGGTTGTCGTTTGGTTGGTTGGTTGTTGTTGTTGTTGGGTTTTTTTGGTTTTGGGTTTTTGGGTTTTTTTTGTTTGGTTTCCTCCAATGTGCAGGAGAGGTTTCCACTCTAGGGTGTCTATGTTTAGGACCAGAAGCCTATAACACTATCCCTCCCTTTGAGGGAGGTCTGCAGTCACAGGCAGGTCCTTGCTTGCTCACTCTCAGTTGGACCATTTCTCTGCAGAACTGCAAGAAGTATTTCTTTAGGAATAAAAGAGGGGCTTATGTTCTGGTGCAGGCAGAGGCTTCCAAGGGTGAGAACTGCAGGCTCCAGCTCTGTTACCCGATGGATTATGGTATCAGGGCATTTATGAAATGCATCACTATATTCTATCCAAGTGGTTTCAGTACTGAATCAGCACCTCAGTGCAGACGTTACTGTAGCATCCATTTGAAATCAATGAGAGCTCATTTAGTCAACCTGCCTGTTGTTTGTATTTGTGGGTTTGTCTTCAAAAGAGCACCTTTCCAGAGTCTCAACAGAAAATATGAACATTATGGTCTGCCAGTAACAAAAATGCATTGCAGCTCTTCAGAGCAGCCTTACCTTGCTGATACTTCACTAAATCTATCTCAGTGTAACTTGTAGATGTCTTAGGGTTGGTATTTCAGGCAGTCTTCCAGCCTCTACTGTTCCACATCTTCTCTGTCATACTTCAGCTTCTTCCTAATCTCATTTCTCTTTTCAACAACCTTCGACCTCTTAATGCCTGAGAGATGTTAAACATAATTTTTATTACTAAAGTGGAACCAGGCAGTCACATCTCTGTTGTTGTCCCTTGCTCTTGATTCAGTCCTGAGATAGGACTTGCTTAACTGCATCAGACTTGATGTCACTCCATCCTCAGCCCTAACAATGGTGTGTTTGGGTGCTTCAGAGAGACAGTTCTAGTATTGAGCTACTGAAAAACAGGCAAAAGCCATTCCTAATTAGTTGGGAGATCATGTTGAAAACACTTATGCTTCCTTACTTTTTATTCTTAAATAAAGGAGCAGGGGCAATGTATAGACAACTGAGCAGCTGATCTCTGACAAATTCCTAATAAATCTACTCACAATTTGCCAAACGTCGCTGACAAGAATTTCTGTCTCTAAATTTGGGATACTACTTCTTTTTCCTCTAATTTTGAAGGTTGGTTAATTAAAACACTTTGATAATGAAATGTTAATAATTTAACTGCTTGAGGGACCAGTTTTGCAAATAGTTTTTAGGTCTGGAGTTGAACAAAAGTCTTTTTGTGACCAAAGAAATGTTTTTCCCCAAACAAAGCAAGATATAGCAACCTGCTCTAGGCCAGCAAGAGCCTCGTAAGACAGGGTAATCTCCTGAGCTGTGGGAAATGGATGCTTCCCTGGTGCCACAGCTTTCCTCTAAACCTCAGGTGATTTTGCAAGCCTCTTCCTCCTTTTGTCAGCTTCTCCTGATATCCCTGTTTTACTTATTTCAGATAATTAAATATTCTTTTGGCCGAATAGTTGATATGAAGAGACCGATGATTTTTAATTTCAGCATTTTGGAGACCCAGGTTCCCTGTAACAGTCTGTCCAGTCATCTCCGAGTTGACTGTATAAACTGGAGCAGCTTCAACAGGACAGACTGAGTGAGAGACACCAACTCCTCAATCTGTTAGGTAGGGAAGTGCTCTTGATATATGAGGAAAAAGGAATTTAACTGTTTTCATCACCTTAAACCATATGTGCTCCTGAAGGAATGTTTACAAAGGGACTATGTAAGAAATAGCTATGGGTTCTCACCAGGTTTTAGAGAACACTTCCCTTGTGTTATTTGATTTGTGTATCTGAAGCTTCTAGTCAGTCATAGCAGAAAGCTTTATTTTCTATGTGACAGAAGAGGAAGAAACACATATGAGTTGGAAAGAGATGTCAAACAGGTCACCTCTGAAATTGGTCTGTTTCAGTAAACAACCTTATTGATCTGCTGTGTTCTGCCCTTAAAGCAAAACAGCCCTTTCCAACCTGTGGCTGGAAAAAAGTTTATTTCTTTAGCAAAGTTTGATATAATATGATTGCCTGCTCCACAACAGCTTCTCCTTTTTTTCATCTGCTGAGTTCAGTACAGTGTCAATCAAGTATAAGGTTTTTTTGTTAGACATTGAGTCGCTCCTTAATCTGGGTTTAATTGAAGACTATTGCATATTAATGGCACTGTTTTGCTCTCTCACTGGAAGTTAGATTCAAGATGCTAGGAAGCAGTATTCACTATCTCTGTTACTTATTTAGAGTTTTCCTTTGGGCTGAAAAAGCAAGGTTTGTAAGAAGAAAGAGTGTGTTCCATATAATGAATCAAATAAGTCTCTAAGGAATGTTAATGAGTCTAATTACTAAAAATTATGTGATGCTTAATTGTTTTAATAATTTGAGAGGAGCTGGTGTTTTATCTTGGCTGCAGTAAGCAGTTTTGATGACATTTAAAAAACCCTTTTCTTCATGGAAAGAGTGAATCCAATTTTGGTTTATTCTTTCATTTGCTTTTGGTTCCTGGCAAATATTTTCAGATAATTTTCAAAAAATTAAGGTAGGATTCTGTTTTGGTTATCACAGAATATTAATTCCCTCAGTTATTATTGTACACAGTTAGGATTAGATAACCTTGGGTAAAGGGCAGATGTCTTAGAGATATCTGGTGCTTTTTTATGATACAGTCTAGAACCTTTGTTCTTATCTTTTCAAATCACATGGAGAAAATATTGACTCTAGGTTAGAGTCAGGCAAATAGTTATGACCTTCATTTGAGGCATTAAACCTTTGTTTTGGAACCAAGATTTTTTTAAGCTGAGGTGTTACAGTTCAAATTTAGAATGATGGTCGTGCTGAAGTTGAGAATAAGCTAAAGCAAGTATGTGAATACCCTTTACTTTTGACATAACTCATGTAAGGACACCCAAGATGGCAATTCACAAAGCTTTTGGAGGAAATGGCCACTTTCAGGGTCTCAGCATTTGAGGCAAAACATCATCTCATTCTTCATTATGGAACGTTTTAGAGCTGAGATGTGGTACTGTCATCAGTTAACCAGATTTGGTGGTTCAGCTGCAAGTTACTGGCTGTGTGTCACTGACCATTGGCCGGGGCTGCCACAGCACATGGGGAGCTCCGGGGTTGGAGGGAGTTCTTACGTGGTGTCCTTTAAAAATGAAGATGTAGCCTATGTAGTGTGTATTCACCTGCTGCTCTCCACCAGTGCGTTTGTCACCTCATAGCCTCAGTTTCACTGGGTTTCTTTGATCCACTTCGTTTGTGAAATTACTTTTTATAACTCAGGGATGGAATTAGTGATTATACATTTTTTTAGTTCTCTCTTACTTGATGCCCTTAGAAATTATGCTTATAATAGTTGAGAACTGTTTAACCATTGCATGCCTGCACTTAGCCTTTCACATATGATGTGTAATTTTACTTTTCCCTCTCACTTAGTTGGTCTTGGGCTGGCTGTTTCATTTCACGTTATTCAATGTGCAGTACCAACTTTGCTGATGCTCCTGCACCCGTTTATAAGACCAAGCATCTTTTTCTTTGTCTTCACTTACTGTGTATCTTGGTTCTGAACTTAACACCATGAATCAGATGCATAATTGTATCTCATTACTTAAATCACCAATCTCTGTTAGCTACAAAGGCAGGGCACTTTTTTTTTTTTTTGCCATGACAAGGCCTTTTATTATTAGCCATTACCTAATAAGACAAATCTTGACCAAATAACCTGAAAAAGAGGTGAGCTAAAATTTGCCTAAGGAGTACCCATAAATTCAGCTGTGTTAATACTGAGGGTGGACATGGATGTTATTTAAAACAGAACATTGCAGAAGTAAAATTGGTTGCAGATCTTCCTTATCCATTTTGAGAAATTCTCTGCCAAAGGTTGCTATAACTTTTCTTGTGTTCCTTTTCACTTATGAAGCTTAGTGTTATCCCAGAATTAGCAAAGGCGGCATTTTCTCTCTTCCTTTAGCCTTTTCAGGCTGAAAGGATGTCTATGTATCCCTACATCATTATGTGTGATATATGAATGTGAATGTTATATATAACATGAAAAAGATTGTGCCTGATGGATTGATTTTTTTTTTTAAACAGTGTTTTACTAATGTGCCATTCTGAAAAATGAAAGGTACTTGCTGAAGTATTAAAATACTATTACTTAAAAAAGAATATCCTTTAGCACAATGCTACATAAGATAAGGATTTTAAGCTATCTCATCACTGTGTTACGATAGGATAAACTGGGTCAGAAAAAGAATCACAGGATGCTTTGGGTGGGGAGGGACCTTAAAGATCACCTAGATCCAACCCCCCTGCCATGGGCAGGGACACCTGCCAGGAGATCAGGTTGCTCAAAGCAACCTGGCTTTGAATGCTTCTAGGGACGGGGAAATACCGTCCCTTTGTGTTACAAAACTGCTTTTGATATGGCTGGTGTAGACACACACACATCGTTTCCTCACAGTTGTGGCAGTCCCAGCCACAGCCAGCATACTTCCTCTCTGATTTTGGCAGTAGCTTTCTCAGTGAAGACTTTCTTCCAGAGTTTTAGAAATGTCAAACTCCCATTAATATCTAAGCAATGTCTTACAGACATGAAGCGCTTACCTCAAAGAGTTGCATGTGCTGTACTACATTTAGTCCAGGACTATTTGTTTGACTGTTTGTGGTGCTGGTGGTGAAAGTAAAAATACAGGTATTTTTATGAACAGTGCCCTTTCCTTTGAAATGAGATTAGTAGGTATATGTACATCTGTGTGTGAGAGAAGTGTTTATGGAAATGGGGGAATAAAAGGTGCTGGGGAAGTCTCATCTTACAGATGTCATAGCACCATGTCCTTGTTTTCCATTAGGTTTATCTGTGGCTGTAATAGTGGGAATAAGTTGCATTCGTGCTTGGCATGTATCCATCCCCAGATACTTTAATTGTGCTTGATGTAAGCACAATTAGTAAACTTTTGTATAATTGTTTGAGTCAAATTGTTGTAGACACTGCAGATGCAGAGAAAGCAGCTTAAAACCACAAAATAATATACCTGGAATGGGGGAAAAACATACATGAACATTATTGTTTATGCATGCATGAATATCTACTGTTTGTGGAAGTTATTTTACCTTAGATCAGTATTCATTTATATCAGTAATAATTTTAGTTAAGGATCTGGCTGAAGGTTTCCAAGTATGTTAAATTCACTAAAGTCGAGCAATTCTACCCTGACTTCATAACAAATCGATTGAGTGGTACTCAGAAGTTACTGAAAGATCCTTCTCTTAATGTTTTTATGGTCAATGGGGAATGTGGTGTTTTCCAGAAATTCCCATGTGGCTGGCTGAAGTAATGCCCCCTTCCATGTTGCAGCTGGACACCCAGTTCTGCAGTGTTTCTTGTAGGGCTCTACGTGCTCTGTTGTATGCTCCGTGGAGATCTAAAGAAGTCTTCCCTTTCCTCACCCTAACTTTAGGCCGTGGAGGAATCATGATGGGAAGGCAGCAGGGTGCATAGCAGAGATAAATGGATTTGCCCAAATCTCAAAATGGATTTCAACCAATCTGAGTTTTAATCTGCTGGAGTGTGGGAAGGAAATCTATACTGCATTTTAGACATGGTTGGTGGTTTGAGCTTTTTCTTATCTAAGTGGGTGCTGGTTTCTTCCATTCCTGTTGTCAGGCTCACCTACATGAACATGGTAAAGCTGTAGTAACTGAACTGCCATGGAGAGAGATACAAATATGAATGGGCTGGTAGAGCTCTATATCTCAATGATGAATTTGTGGTTTGTGTTTTATTGTATATTACCATGCTAAATGAGCTTGAAGATCCCAACTCTGACCAGTGGATAAACTGCCTCAAACATTTGCATAGAATTGGTGGGTTTCTGTGTTCGTTAGAGGCTTATGCTATCAGCCATTAGAAAAATAGAATTATTTTTCT
The DNA here is from genome assembly GCA_013397815.1 of Aleadryas rufinucha. Classification (NCBI taxonomy): domain Eukaryota; kingdom Metazoa; phylum Chordata; class Aves; order Passeriformes; genus Aleadryas; species Aleadryas rufinucha. The sequence goes on from VZTH01012664.1 coordinate 81,496, forward strand.
ACATTATAACAAATTTTCTGCAGATCATTATTGAGGTCAATGGCTTGAATGTTTGAAAAAGTATCTGCAGGGTTATTTGAAAAGTCTATTTTTCTAAGGGATAATTAAGTTAGTTATTTTTAAAATATTTATGTAACTGTCACTAATGAAATTGGATGATTATTAAAGGGACTGAACACAGAGTTGGAGAAAAGACTGTTGTTGAGATAGGCATAAGAAATAAGCACTAGTGAGTAAAAGCCTTGCATTCCCCTCATTCCCCAATACATTATAACCATAAGATTCATGGTATCATCTAGAAGCAATTCTGGCACTTCTACTCAATTGATGAATATACTACTGTCCCTTTGTGCACTTGAACATGTCCAAGAGTTGAGTTAGTATTCAGAATAAAATCTCTTTTCTCTGTGAGGCAGCAGAAAATGGAGGTGATTTTTCACATTAGCACATTTGTGTGCTCCCTGGTGGTAATATGGGAGTTGGGGATTACATAAAAACCTGATTCCTTAGTGCTGTCCTGTCTTTCTTTTCTAAAATAAGGCTGTTTGAGTTTTATTTTTTAAAGTGAAGGGGAAAAAAATCACCTCACTGAAGCAGAGAGTGGTGCTGACCCAGCACAGCAGCGTGGTTCATTAACAGAAGCTCAAAGCACTCCCGTTTTCATATCAGTTCTCAGTAATATATGGGGATCTGTAAAAGCAGATAAGATTTATTATTTAATAATATGACCTTATCCTTTCCAGTGGCGTATAAAAGATATTTGACAAAGCCTTGTTCAGTGTTTACTTTTTTCCTGCATGCATAAAAAGCAAACTGAAGTTTTAACTGCATGGAGTAACTTCTTGATATAAAGAATTGTTTGGTGGGGAAGGTGAAGATTTTTCTGTGACCACAGATACTTTCTCTATGAAATCTGCCTGTATTTTGAATTATAATTAGTTATTAATGAACCACATGCAGACTAAATTTAATGTGATCTTTTGTAAACTGCAGCGCAGTGTTCTCTATAATTCATGAATATTTTTTGCATAATCACAGAAGACCTGAGTTTGGACAGGGCCTCTGGAGATCTGGAGATTTTTTCTACTTCCCTACTCAAAGAGTGGCCTCCAGGAGCAGGTTGCTCAGCACAGTGTTCCTTTGGGGTATGAATACCTTGAAAAATGGGCACCCCGTGACTTTGCTGGCCAAATTGTTTGGTGGTTGATCGACCTCTCAGTAAGTGTTGTTATAGTGGGTAACCAGCAAATTTTTTATGCAAAGTTTACATTTTTGGGAAGTGTTAATTTAAGGTGGGCAGATGACACAGATTTATTAAACAAAAAGAAAGGCGTCTATGAATAACTTCAGAGCTAAGTTACATCTTGACTGTAGTAATTTACTCAAAGGTACCTCAAAATGAAATCAGTAAAAATCCCACTGTCAGCTTCCGTGGGCACATGGGTAAGATGAGAAGACTTGAGCTTGTGACGGTAACTGTGTCACTGCAGTCTTTTGAGGACATGAATCAGGACACCTACTTCATCAAGGTGTCATTTAATTTCAAATGTGGGTTTTTTCCTCTCAGCTGAGGAGGCTGATTCATTTTATTTGTCAAAGGTGCATTGAAAGGAGAAAGCATCAAATGAGCTCTCCCTTAGAAGCTTCCATTTTGAGCAACTCTCATCTTCCTTTTCAAGTGTGTGTCGGTGTGTTACAGATACTGTTTTGGATGGAATGATCAACAAGAAGTTATTTTGTCATGGAATGAGTTAACTGATTTTTGCTGCAAAGCTTATGAGAACTTGTAGCGGGTTTAGTTTGTAAACCGGGCAGAAACACCAATTAATGTAGTGGTTTAGTTCGCAATTCTTACCTTCTGTGAGGAATGCAAAGCAGCCTCAAAATTTAAGAATATGAAAAAGTTTATTACTAACAGAATTAAAAGGAAAAAGAAATAATAAGAAATTAAAACAAAGCTCCCTTTTCTCCAGTACCCCCTCCCTTTTACCCAACTCACACAAAGGATAACAAAAAATGATTCTTGGTCAGCATTTACAGTTCTTAAAAGCCTCCCCACTATTTGAGGAAGGAGAGGTCTCTCTCGCTTCTCGTGGTTCCCAAACTGCACCAGCCAACAGTCCCGCC
>VZTH01012664.1:83821-104580 GCA_013397815.1 Aleadryas rufinucha
TGAAAGGGAACTTCCTGTGTCTCCCCAGGGTTTAAATATGGAAATTTCGAAAAGCGCTACTGGTTAAAAGATCTGTCCATCAACTCAGGTTCAACCTTCCACGGAACTGAAGACTACCAGGAATCATTTCTGTTTATTAGAATGAATCCTTGAGGTCATTCTCAGGATATCAAAGCAAAGATCTTAATTAGGATAAGTTCCCGGTCTTAAAAAAATTGATTGCGATAGCTTAGGAAATTGGAAAAGATCTGAAGTGTGCTGTTCTTAGCATTGTCAGAGCTGAAATTTTTGATTGAATTAGAAGAAGAGTTTTAATGGCTTTTTTTTTTTTTTTTGTAGGCAAAGGAGACTTCTTTTTTTTTATGTGCTGGTTAAAGAATTTCTTTTTTTTTTTACAAGGCTTAATCTCTTGAAACCAGATGGAGAAGTGCACATAATTAAAATAACTCCTGCATTCCTCATTTGCATCAATCCAAGACTTTCAAGTTACTGTGGAGCTATAAATCCACATATATATATATTTATATATGGATATTTATGTATTGATAGGTTTGTGTTATATATTTTTGTAGAATTGCAGTGAGATTTTTGCAATACACAGAAATAACCTAGTTCAGGTTTCTGCTTTACATTTAAAATTGTTGCATATAATGATTTTGTTAGTTTGCTCCCATTAGCAATTTAGCCTAATTTTGATCGTCAGGGGGAGAGAGGGGATCAAGCTGCCAAATGATACATATTGCTGCCAGGTTTTCCCGAAACTTTAGGTTAGTTGTTAGTCTTTCACTACAAGAAAGTAAATCTTTAGATCAAAAGAGAAGATTAATTTGGCAATGTCAGCCTTAAGCTGCATTTGTCAATGTTGCAGAACCACCACCTAGTTTGACACTTGCTTGCCTGATTTGAGAGCAATTTAGAACTGAAATAATGGGTGTACATAAAATGAAGCAAGCAAGGCTCTATAAAGAGGTTGCTCATAGCTGCTGGCACTCTTCCTGGGGCTGGGTAGGAATTGCCCTCACAGATCAGAGGGGGAGTCCATCCAATTCCAGGCTTGCTGTCCAACAGCTGCTTCAGAAGAGCAAGTTAAGAAGCCTGTGGCATACAGTTAAGGGATAGTCTGCCTCTGAGTTACTGTTAATCCCTTTTTAGCAAGGTCTAGCTTCAACTCTCCTGCAAGAAGACATTGCATCTCTTCTGGAATGCTTATAATGCATTCAAATTTATTAGTTAATATATTTTGTATACTGTTTATTTGCTGTGTAAAAACCAAGCAAACAAGCACCAAGTTGAAAATGCTTCTGCATTTTCAACTATTTTTCAATTTCATTCACTGCCACTTTGATCTCTGAGAGGGACTAGAAATTCCTAGTACGTATTTCTTGTGCGATTTATTCTTGCATCATCTTGTGGTTTGCGTGCCTTCCTCTTTCTCGGTGCCTCCTGTGCTGTCTGGCAGGATAGCGATCAGAGAGGGGTCATGCCAGGTTGGAGCAGGGAATGTGATTCCTGGTCTGGCATGCAGCTTACATCATGCATGCAAGTCAGAAACAACAGCAGGAGTCACTTGCAGGCAGATCTCTAAGGCAAGAGAATGCTTGTTCTCTGTTCACTTCAATTAAAACAGACCGTTCTGCCTGTTCCCTGCATTGCATTTCGTTTGCTGCTTTCGAGGTGCAATACATACAAACTCTTCCTGCATAGCACCCCTTCCCATGAACTGACATGGAACAACAATATCACATGTATTTTCTCATTGTAGAATAGATTGTAGAACAGATGGTGGGCCTGATATGTAGATTTCTCTTTTAAGTGGTATCTTTCTTGTGAACAGTGTATTATAGAATGATTACTATTAAAAGAGAAAACAAAAGAAGGTTGAAGAGTGTGTAGAATTTCTTTTACTCTTACAGAAGTGCAGTTGGTCACTTGCTATAATTACTTTATATTATAAAGCACCTATCCTGTCCAGCTTCACTGTGATTTTCTTATAGCTCAATTTGATTTATGGTACATATTGAGCCCTCTTGGATTGCTGCTATGCATTAGTATGAGCATAAATATTTTATTTTCTTTTGAATTCAACATTTTTGCTTACCCCAACTTGCCATTATTAAATTCTGCAATATCCTCTGCGTGTATTTTCCAAGAGTCAAGCCCATGGTGGCCAGCTATGTTTTGTTCTCATTATAGGTATTAAAATGATGAAAGACCCTATTCTTGAGCTCCACTGCCCTGGGTGCATCTCAGCACTTGATTGCATAATGCTTCTCTGGGCCTTTTTCTCCCTATAAAAATGGAGGGGAAATGACAGTATATGGAACAGTTTGGTGAGGTTTGGGGTTCGTTTTTTTACAACTGTTTGTCCTACCTATGCTACATTTGAGCAGTGATGCAGAAAAGGTGAAGGGTAACCTGGAAAACTTGAAAGCTTTAAAAATAGTTGGAGAGGAAAAATCTTTGGCATCTGAAGCAGAAAAGAGCAGTCTTAACAGACAAATTTCCAGCTTCCTAATCAGCAGTAACAGCATGCTGCTGCTAAACCAGCTTGGTTCTTTATTATTTATGATATACAAATTTTTTTGGAAGATCTTCATAATAACAGTCCCATTTCATTCCTGTCTTTTCTCTAACTGCTTTTCCTCCGCCACTTCATTTTCAGCCCCAGCATTTCAATTGCGTGGCACACTGAGAATTGCCATTCACTGCTGGTTTATAGGGGAATATGTTCATGCTCAGTAGAGAAAGTACATTGTGTGTAGATCCAAGGTGATATATTTTGTCTCACACATTGGTTTTGAATTTGCTGTTTTTAAGAATGAATGGACAGTGTGCGATCCGAATGCGGCCAAATCTATCACTGACTTTACTAAGTGACAGAGGCAATTCCGAGGCAATCAGTGCAACTGTCTGCTGTGGCTGCCAAGTACCTACAACTTGCACTGTGTGCCAAAAATACTTTCCATAGCTTGCCATATATTTGCAGTAATGACTTGAGTCAAATGTGGGTGCTGGAGGAAAATAGCAAGGAGTAAGAAAACCAGTTTGGGAGTTCGGTGTGAAACTGACACTTAAAAAGGGATCAGATTATATCCATGGACCCTCTATGGTGGGTCTTAGCCTTTAAAAATATTGAACAGGATTAATGGCTTTGTCTCTTGACCTTCTGCTTCAGCATGAACTCCAAGTCTTCTCATGCTGATCATTTGGTCTCTTGTTGTGACATCCTTAACATTTTTAAGGATTTTTTTTTCATATTACCTTCCCTCTACAACTTAAAATTGATTCTCTTTGGCTAAAAATAATATTAGAAATACCCTTATCCAGTCCTGATGTTGCCTTTCCTAATGCAAATGATTGAAAAAGTGCTTTTAGTTTTTTTTTTCTGGGCACCTTCCCCAAAGATTTGTTATAGCCTGAATTTAGTCTTGGCTATAGTACAGAAACAGCTTTCTTGGGAGTTTTATGTTCTCCCTCAACTTTGTGGTTATGACAGTCCCCTGTTTCCTCCCCCTTCTACTTGCCCTTTGAAAACATGGACTATTATGTGTTCCAATATCACTGCCTCAGCAATTTCTGGTAGGTTTGCTTGTTTTCTTCTGCCTTGCCAATGCTAACCAAGAAATCAAAGTGCTTTCCCTTTTACTAGTGACTGTCCTTCTACTTTGTAACTCTTGGCAGGGACAAACTCCTCCCAAATGTGACTGTTTCTGGACTTTCAAACATCCTTTCCCCAGCTCTTTGCCTGAGGGGAACAGCCTGATATCTGCATAGGGATGCTGCTCTTCACTCACTTGGCACTTGGTCCCATCAGTCCCCAATCTGAACCTGGCAGCTCCTGGGAAGGCTGTGCCAGGGACTCTGGAGAGCCACACAACATGTGTGGAGTGGCGGCACCATGGGTTCTGCCCCTTTGTCCACCAGTAAGGAGAGTCATGACAGCTCCTGAGGGATCCAAGGTCTCCCCATCTGTCCCCTCTCCTAGACATCTCTGCCATCCAGGATTTGTGAGTGAAGACCAAATGAGTTGATTTGATTACAGTAAGAGTTAAATAGCTGGTAGGAGATTGGAAATAAAGTTGCAAGGCGACCTTACCCTGGTAGTGCTGCCAGCCCAGTGACTGGCAAGTCTCTCCCAGGCTCTGGAGTGTGTCCTGCTGCTTTGCTGGCTGTATCCTGGCATGTCCCACTGTCAGACCACAGGCTGAGTGGCTTGCAGAGTCTCTTTGCTTGTGAGGGACCCCCAGCTGCCATCTAATCAAACTGCCAGCTCATGGCAGGTCCGGGTAAAGCAGAGAGTAGAATTTAAGAAGTAAGAGATACACCAGCAGCTGATTAATATAACGCCCTTGGCTCTGCACAACGATTAGGCCTGACAGTTAGCTGGAACAAAAGGGGCTGGGAGAAGGGATTTTGACCTGCATAACACTCCCTCTGTGCTGATCACTCGATCCATGGGACACTGTCAGAGAGCAGATGAGAGACAAGCTGGTGGATGTGAAAGAGAGCAGGAGGCTGTTAGGAGAACTCACTAAACTGGAAAATTAAAAACAAATGCTTCTTTGTGTGCTGTGTGCTAAGAAAGGAATGGAAAAATACAACCTTGTTCAACCTGGAGAAGAGAATGCTCCAGGGAAACTTTAGCACCTTCCAGTGCCTAAAGGGGCTCCAGGAGAGCTGAAGGACTTTTGACAAGAGCATGTAGTGAAGAACAAGAGGAAATTATTTTAAACTGATAGAGGACAGGGTTAGATGAGATGTTGGGAAGAAATTCTTTACTTGTGAGGGTGGTGAGGCCCTGGAACAGGTCTCCCAGAGAAGCTGTGGGATGCCCCATCCCTCGAAGTGTTCAGGGCCAGGCTGGATGGGGCTTGGAGCACCCTGGTCTAGTGTAAGGTGTCCTTGCCCACAGCAGGGGTCTTGGAACAAGATGGTCTTTGAGGTTCCTTTGAACCCAAACCATTTTGTAATTCCATGAATGCAAATTAAGTGAAAAAACATCATCACATGTAATTCTTGAAATCTGAGAGATTTTGCTTCTAGTGCTTGGGGTGGGGTATTCACACATCGGCATGTATTTCATTTGAATGTTATTTTATTTGCATTAATTGTGACCACTCCAAACTTTCTTTCTCGCTTATTGCTTCAATTTGCAGGCTTTCTTAAAATTGGAAAAATACTGATGAATCTCTGTGTCGACACATCGTAGTCGTATCCAAGTCATAACATCAGGGGCATATCATAACAAGGGTTTGGATTTGCTCCATTTCCAGGCATCTGCAGGGTGCACATGATATGATGCCAATACTTTTGTATACAAAGCTTTGTGATGGAAACAACCCTACCACATTTTCTAAATACACCCACGAAATTAAGGAGTAAAGTTACATTTGAATCCATTGATTCATTATTGTGTAATATATACCTGATTTAATGTATATTTTTATTGAAGAAATATACCGGTAGCATGTAAGATATAAACACCACAAATGCAGTATAAACACAAGTAGAACCTTGTCAAAACTGCCAAAAGAGAATTACATGATATTATTTGGAAATGAAGAAGTTGAACCCACAAAATAATAGCTGTAAAGTTTTTATCTTTAATGTCTCCAGTTTTGTTGCAGTGAAAATGAAATCTTTGAGCAAGAAAACAATTTCCATTAACTTTGCTCAGTATTCTGCAAGGAGTAACTGATTTGAGAGAAATACTGAAAATCACTAATAATTTCCTTTAGATCTTGCTTAAGGAAAAGAAATACTGCTTCTGCAGTGGAAAGGCGCTGATAAGTAGAAGATAAGTTACCAAGGAAATATTCTCCAACAGCGCTTGGGATCCCTTCTCCTGCTGAGCTGTGGGCGAGAGAAGTGTTTCGGCAGCCAGTTCTTCCATCTGTACTCCAGCAGGCTGGCAGCCAGGGATACAGCCTGATCAACAGCCTCAAGGGGATATGCCTTCCAGCCAATGAGTAATCTGTTTGGCCGTTTTTTGTTTTGTAGATTGATTTAATTTTTTTTTTGTCCAACTCGAAATTGCCAGAGTAGCAGCCCACCTGCCAGCAGTCCAACCTTTGCCAAATAATTTGTACTGGCCTCCAAATTATCTGGAAAGTCCAATTAAAAAAAAAAAAAGAGCTGCAGACAGGAGAAGAAGAGCATTGAAGACATTTTGAAGCTGTTTCACTGACAGGAAAAGATCCTTTTTTTTTGCGAAGGAATACAATTCTGTTTGATTTCCACCTCCTAGGAATGAACAGTACTTCCCTACACAGTGTATGGCCTGCACTGGGGTGCAAAGCAGTGATTTAAGTGATCTGAGCTGCAGAGCCCTTGATGGAAGCTCTCCAAGAAAAAAAACCCATGTACTTGAAGGCACATGAAGAGTGGATTGGGTGGTTTGGGAGGTGGCCCTCTTTCCTGTGAAGTCTTTCTCTCCCCCAGCTGACTGGGCAGTGGGTTTCCACAACATGCCAGGCTTGGGTTTACTGAGATGGTGCAGCTCAGAGCTGTATTAATTAACAAGAGAGCAGATTGAATTCTAGGTGAACCATTCCTTTTTGCCAGACAGACGAGCTAAGAAATGGGAGTAAAAAGGATGTGAATGTAAAGAGATAAGTAACAACAGAAGATGGAAGATGTGTAGCATCATCCAGCCAGCGTGTTCTGCAGAAGGTGGATCACTCTGGAAACTGAGACATCCCAGGAGGCCAAAGATTGGAATGCTTTTTCTTTTGTGGTGAAGGGAGTTCGGTCCTCCTTTACCTTTCATAATGCTGTTCTATCATCTTTAAATGTCAGATGTTTTCTTCTGGTAGTGTCATGAGTCCAGAACATTCTTTAGAGAAGGAGGTGTTTTGCAGCAGACTTTAGCAGTGGATTCTCTGCAGTAAGAAGCCCTAGTGATGTCTTATATTCGGTTGTTCATCCCTTTTGGACATGTCCCACCTAGAGACCAAATGATGGCAGCCAAGACAGGTGATGTGTCCAGGCAGAATGGTGAATGGAATGAAGGTCTCCTGAACTGGATGGTGCTCTGGGTTTCTGGTGTAACATCTCCCTTGAAGAGGTTCTTGTGCCGGTGTGATTCAGTATGAGTGAGCTGCAGGCTACTGACTTCTTTTCATACTTCTTTTCATACTTCTTCTCTTCCTGTTTACTTTGGACAGAGCAAAGACCTTCTCCAGCCAGCAAGACTTAGTTTTTGGTACGTGAAGTTTTCTAAATAAATGTCTAAGGCTCACACTGTGGCAAACCCTCTGGCACGTGAACAAAGTTTTTTAGGCCAGCTCGTACAAGCTTGGCAGTGCATACCATCTTGTGCAGTTGGGCTTAGCAAAATGCTGTATTCAGACTCTGCAAAGTATTTAAATATGTGCTTAACTTCATTGCAGTTTAGCAAAACAGGTAAGAACCTTAATGCTTTGTTCAGGGGTGGGCCGTAATGCAGGAATTTAAGTCATTTTCACAATCAGAGCTCATGTTGTTTCTCAACAAAGGAAGAAAAATAGCAACAGAAACTTCTGTTAATTCACAGTTATTCAGTTGCTACAGTAAACATAGCCATTTCAAAAGACTTATTACGAGACTACTGTAGTTGATAAAAAGCATTTACATTTCAAATATGGAGAGCAAATTAGATATATTCTAAAGGAACACTCACTTTTGTGGGGCTTGGGTTGCAGTGATTACCATGTTCTTTTCCTTACTGCATTGTTGGCTAACACAGCTATTCGTTATTGCAAAGGAGAATTCATCTAAACAAAGATGTATTGTTGCATGTTGATTTTGGCGAACAAAGTTGTATTTAATGATTTCTTTTGTTTGCATGAATTTATGGAGCGCACTTTACCAGCATTCCCAGTTGCACTCTCTATTGGGTAGGTTTCTTTCTGTGTGTTTCATTTGTATGCCAGCATTGCTTACAAATAGTCTATCTTGTGCCTTACTAGTCATTATAGGATTGTTTTTAAGATTCAACATTTTCACTACTTTTGCGAGTGTGTTTTTTCCCTTTCTTTTCCAGTTGGCATAATTATGTCCTCATGATTATTACCTGCATAAGTCAGCTAAGCACTTCTTTGCTTGAATGTTAATCTTTCTCAATTCCTCACCCACTAAGTGTGAAGGTAATAGTATTGCTAACTGGTTTCTGTGAAGCTGCATGCTGAAAAACGTTTCACATTAACAGGGTAATTGAAACTGTAGCTAATGTATTGGTCAGAGTTGGTAAGCTTTCTAAAGGCTTCTTGCAGCGATCATACAGAGAAATCCTGTGGCAATTATCCTAAAGAATAGACAATGCATGTAGTGAGCTATTCAGACTGGAAATTCAATGCTTTACATGCCATTTGGGGTGCTGATTTCATCGTTCTCCCTCTTTTGGACACTGGAAGGACTATTGGTGGAGTAAAGTCTTATTCAAACAGAATAAAAGGCACCGCAATTTTGTTTTGTCCTGTAATGAATGATGCTCGTGATTCAGTGCGTGGGTCACGCTTGCATTCTGTGGACAGACTTTGTTTTTCATGATTTTTATGTGACTAGAGTGGTTTTAAAAGTTTTCAAAGTTTTCAACTCAAGAGAGTACTGAAAATCCTTACATTTCACCTACCTGTTTTTAAATTTAAGGGCTGTGTTTGCTTCTGCATTACTAAGGCTGAATTTGGTTTTGTGTATAACATCTGTGTTCCCTCTGTCTCTCTTTTAGCTGTCTACATAAGCCAGTTGTCTGAAATTTTACATGGCTTTGAGTTTTCCCCTGGGGAAGCTGGGGAAAAATGAGAACAAGAGGTACAATCTGTCTTAAAGTTAGCAGCACCACTCTTGTCGTAAAAGCGCAGTATCATTCTAGCCTGTGTGCTGATTCTTTTGGATGATAGGGCAAATTGGTTAACAGAGAGATTGCAAATTATTTTGATAAATTTTATCGATAAAGCCTGCATTCATTACAAGAGTCTGAATCACTGGAGGCAGCAGGGTGGAAAAAACTGGATGTTGTCCTCAACTCTTCTTTAAAAACAAACCTGAAACCAAGAAAACCTGTGCAACAAAATTGATGCCTGTTCAACTGTCCAGTTGTGGGCTTTTATGCCAGACCTCTGCCACTTTATTAGTTAAAATAACTGGAAGCTACAGGCTGGTGGGTAGGGAGAGGAGTCTGGGTCACGGAGGTAGGGAAGCAGAGGGAGAAACAGTATAAAATGAAAACTTGGATGGTTTCCTGCCAAAGATGGGGTTTGTTTTGTTTTGAAATTAAGTTTTTGGTTTCTCTAAGCTCTGTCCAGTGAAGTTTCTAAAGTAAAATGCAATGTCTTTCCAGAAATATCTTCTGGTAAACTTCAGCTATATACTTCGTAATAAATATTCCTCACCAAGGTACTATGAATGTGTTGCAGTATGGTCAGAATACGTTATTACAGTGGTTATTTCTGGGTTTGGACTGCAGTAAACTTTATAAATGTAATTTGCCTTGAGGGCATGGAAAAAGGAAGAAATTCAAATGTCTGGTTACTTCAGCAGCTATGGGTTTCTCCATAAAACTTCACAGTTTATGCTGTGGATGCTTTATGGATCAGTGCCCAAACTATCTATGTATTTTGGCATTCCATGTGCATGTTGAACTGTGGTGTGATGGAGCAGCTCTGAGGAGCTCTGCGAGGAGGAGCCTCAGGGATTGTAGGAGAGCCTGGTCCTGTTTTGTCAGGGTAGTGTGCAGAATCATGATACTAATCCAGCTCTTCAACATGGCAGCATGTTTTGCTTAATTTCATAAAACAAAGAACAGTAATCAGGTCAGGTACGTGCAGCCGTTTTGCAGTGAGCAATAGACAAAATAAAACAGACCCCTGGATGTTGCCAAGAGGAAGGAAAACCAGCATTGTATGTGCGTGGCAGAGAGCCACGTGGTGTCAGGTGAGGATGTGCAGGCTTGCCCTTCCCTCTGTCCCTTTTCTCCATAGTCTGAATAAAAAAGGAGATGGCAGCAGTAGGAATACAGTGTGGACTTACTGCATTTTGAGTAAGGACCAGATGATGATATGTCTGACAACTTGTGCCCCATAGACAAAAATCAGTATTTTCAATCAACCAGCTATAGTCCCAGTAATCCCCTTAAACTGCTTCCTAACCCCTAACAGCTAGCACCTAGCAAGGCCACAGTGCTCCCAATACCTCCAGGAGTGGACTTTGGCATGACTTTGGCATGACAAATTTAGCACTAATCTCATTTACCTACACAGGCTGGATTGATGTCTGGATGACAAGTAGTCACAGTCATTAGTCTGACCCTGAATTTAGAGGATTTTGATTAGCATTAAAATGCAATGACAGATTTCTTTGTTTGCTGCAGTTGTCGTCTGGACCACCAGGCACTGGTTTTCAGGATTCCCCCTCCCCCTTTCTGAAGATCTGCTTCCAAGAAGTCCCTTTGGAAGAGATTAGAACATATGAGCAACAAGTAGTTGTGAACTGATTTTCGGGATGCTGAATGCAGTGCCCGTGTGGACACTGCAGACAGTGTATCTTTTCTCTGTCAGCTCCTACAAAAGAGAAATTTCTCTTTATGTTGGACTTAGCAAAGCTCTTTTTACACGTAATTTCCAAATTTCATTGAGATAACATCTCAGATCTGGGTGGAGGACAGGAAAAATGAAGATTTGGAGTTGCTTTTGCAGTTCTGGTGAAATACGGTCTTTCGCTTCATTGCAGCAGCTTGTCCCTTCAAGGTCAAGAAAGCTTACTGCTTGCTGGTTGTTAGCATATCAACTTGCAGCAGAGCTGAAAGGTAATCTTACAGCTCAACGGGGATTTTACAAGATATTTACAGTATTTTAAGGCTGTTATCAGGAAGAAATATATGTTTAAAAGAGAAAGGTATTCAGAGCAAAAATTGGAAAAGGTAAAAAACAACTGTGCTCCTAAACTAGGTGCTATTTAATTTTCTTTAACTAGTCTCACAGATTTGTATGATCTGAAGAGAAACCAGAACGTTGTCTTTATCAAATTTGGTACAAAATTTTTTGGAGAGGGGAGGTGGTAATACTTAGAGACAATACTCTTGGTAAGGTAACGTGAAATTTAAGACTTCAAAGTTCAGAATTTCCTTTCATTTTTCACTATTGGTTTTGGCTTTTGCTTTGCATCCACTTTCCTTCCTACTTACAGGCATCCTTTTGAGCACCTAATTTTATTCCTAGATGCAGCAAAAAAGCACCTGGGATCATATCTCCTGGCAGATCTTGCATTAATAAGGACATTTTCTGCTGCAGAGCATTCCTCTTGCAGTCAGACACCCGAAAAGTCACAGCCAGCCACATGTTCCACTACACACTTGAAAAAAAGTAGTTATCCAGCAAAAGCTCTCCAGGCAGTTTACCATTTCTTGCTTTCTGCAGCTGCTAAGTATATTAATAGCATAACAAATCCTGTATCCATAGTAGATATTAATGAATATGTTGTCTCCTAAGATGAATTAGAGTGGCATCTAAAAAGGTCCTGGCAGAATACTGGAAGTTAAAGTCGGTAAAAAAAAAGGATGTGTATGGTATTCACGCTCTTGTTTTTCTCCTCTAAACAGCCCAGCCTGAGTAAGCTGAACATTTTAATTATTTATACTAAATTTACCTCGTATTTAATTTTTTGTGTTATTATTGACCAAAACATTGCACGTATTTAAAGAAAACTTAATAGCCGATATCCTTACTTGATAAGATGTTTGTTGTGAAATTCTGTATCTTACACATCTCCAGTGTTGTTGGAAATACACATAAGGTGAAAATACTGCTATATTAGAAGCATAGTTTTATAGACACTATATTAGAAAATCCCTATTATATATTATTTTAATATAATAAAATATTGCCATTTTAGCAATTTATATTATTTCCTTAGTAATGGGCAATGGTATAGTGATAAATTTAGTCACAGCAAGGTTTACTGAAACTGGTTTTGTGCTTACATGATATGTAACATTTATATGAAAGAAAAATTAGATATTATATTATGAGTAATGATATATAATCAACACATATAATATGAAAAACCCAATTATTCTATTAACAATCATATATGATGTAGGAACATTTCAGAAGAGAAGAGTAGGACTATGTTTTCACAAGATGAAGGCTAGAAAAGGCAATGTTTGATGTGTGTACTGAGTTAATTTGAAGGCATCTAGTTACAGGTCAGGCTTTGTGATCATTAATAACCTCTTCCATTACTTAGTCTTTTTATTATTGTTGTATTTCTCTGTTATTTTTTTCACATTTGTCAGTCATGCTTATGACTCTTACCTGTAAACTTTTTTAATCCTCTTAACTCTTTAAAGACAATCCTTTATTTGCTGCTTCTTACTTCAAGCTACATGCTGGAAGAGCACAGAGATTATAGTGTTGGATTCACCACTACAGAGTACATTTTATTTCCCTCTTAACTTCTAAGGGACTTCAGCTGATTTTATTAAAACAATAGAGTCAGCTAAGATCTCCTGCCAGCCCCTCCCTGTTCCTCCAAGTCCCAAGAGCTTGCTTTTTCATTAAAACATAGATGGAATATTTTGGAAAAGGAACTTGAAAGCCTTAGCCATCATCTCTTACTGATTAGAGGTATGAGGAATTGTTTGATGTGTTTTCAATAGGCAGAGAATGAGGCTGGAAAGGCTGATTTGCCAACAGATTGCTCAAAACTGCAATAAGCATACAGAACAAAACAGGGGTTTTTTTACCAGATAAAATCTCAGACATATGTTCAGCAAAGGGAAAGACTAGTCTACAGCAATCTGCCACAGCTAAAGACATGTGAGATCTTGACAGCCAGTATCACAGTCGCTCAAAATGTTAGCCTGGTAGTTAAAAATCCTTCCAAAAGATGCCCAGTCTGTCTATGGATCAGCTGGGGAAGTGGGGTCTCTTTTTTCAGGTTCCCTTTCCAAACCGTTTAGGCAAATCCCAGTCTCCAAATGGCAATTCTATACATTTTTAAGCTTTGGCTGGGCTCCTGCCCTTGTAGTTGTTTTGGTACGTTTTTTAGCTGCCTGTTTTTTAGCTTTGCAGTTAGCTGTGCACTGAGGCAAACAAACCACAATAACAACTCTCCGGTTGTTAGTCATGTCCATCCTGCACCCTTTGCAGACAAAAGGAGTATATACGTCACTTCCCCAGTTTGGATAATGAGGTTTTTCTGTCAGTGCATTCACCACCAGATGCCCCTCTGGCTGCTACAGCTGCAGTCTGTGTGGGCTGGCACACGAAGGCTTTGTCATATGATCTCTGGTGTGTGGGTCTTGCTTCCAGGAAAATGATGTATAGGGTCTTTTTCCACCCCCTGTAATTAAATCAGCCCTTGATGATGATTGAATTATTGGTCTGACTGAAGAAAATCCATCTTCTTGCAAGTTGCTAGAGTAGCAGGAATGATTTCTGTTGTCCCAGGAATTACCCAGAAAAAAAAAAATCTCATTGATTTTGGGCACTGATATACTGACAGATTAAGTCAGAGCAGGCTTTGGCATAACCATCTTCCTGCTATCACCCAAATGGCAATGACACAGTTCATAGAAGAAAGGTAACTCATGTAACCATCTTCAGAGAAGGGACGACTTAGATTAAACTACCTAAAAATAGCTCCAAGAAGTAACCTACAAAAATAGGTTAATTAAATAGTGAATGGGCATTGGGAGAACAGACAGGGACTAATGTGATCATTAAGTTGACTCTGTGCTAAATTTATTCAGTAGCGGAATTCAATTTTTCCCCAAGGTTAAAAAATGATAATTCAGGAGTGCAGAGAGTTGTAGGGCCACTGATGTCAATTCCTGTCCCCTTCCACTCCCCAGCACAAAGCACCTCCCTTTTGGGATGGTAACTCTATATAGATAATAATAATAGTACATTGCACTGCAGTTAAAACTGCAGGATTTTCTGATTACTGTTGTAATTTTAAAATGGATATATTTGAAGTTTTGCCATACAACGGTTAGATTACAAAGATGGGTCTGGTGAAACCTGCTGTGTCTGTAGCTCAAGACAATGGGAAAATATTTTGGGAGGAATGCCAACATTTTGGAGCTATTCCCATTTTACCCTGTTCATTGTTAGTTCTTCTGAGGTATTTTGCTGTAATGGTTGAAGCTGAAGGGTGTTGATGGATATGGAGGCTGTAAACTTCAGCTGCTGATACAAGATTAGTTTTCTTTATGCCTGTCTTTATAGTTGAACCTATGAATAATCAGATGAGGAAAATGCAGTACTGTCAAGCCTTAGTCAGCCCAACCTGGCCAAACTCAAAGACAAGAGAACAGTGGGAGATAAATAATCATTTTGCCAACTTTTTCTCAGCTCATTTTTACTGGGATCTTCTGTTTTTTGCTGTGGACCAGTCAGCAGCACACCAGCTTCAGCTTTGGCGTATCAGCTAGCTGTGGTGCACCTACCTTGCAAGGCAAATGCTGGCCACGATGGGACTACATATTGATCCCACATCTCAAACTGAAGAGCATGTCTATTGGAAGAAAGCTCTTTAGCACTGATGATATTCAGTGCTGTAGCTCAGGATCCAGAAAAGCCTGGGAGAATTGCTTAATGCCTCCCAGGGTAGGGAGGGAAAGCTTTACAGCATGAGGCTTCAGAACCAGAGAGGCAAAAGAGATTTTGCAGGTGAGCTTCAACCTGCATAGACATTTACCAACATGGTATTTACTCCACGTTGTTAAAAAGAACGAAATGCCATTGGCAAAGGCAAGAGGTGATGTACTGGTGGTAACTTGGATGTACTTAGTGAGGAGAACTGGAAAAAAACCAACTTGTGGATGTGACGAAAAATTGAAATAGGCAGGTGGGACGTTTTGGCCATAGGGTTTCTCAGAGTGGCATTGGGGTTGACTATTAGAACTTCTAGTAGTCATCTCTCCAGGAGAAGTCATCCTGCTCTGTTGCCATGTCACCTTTTAGTCCTTGGCCCATGACTCTGGCTATTTCACTAGGACAGGAGCTCTGGGGTAAGGACCCATCACCAGCTCAACCTTCCAGCCTTGGGTGACTTGGCAGGCAGGGGGCTGCTGAGCTGAGGAGCTGCCTGAAGCTCTGTGTTTCTGCTTTGTTAGGGAAACAGGTTTTTAATGTGGGGGTTTTTTTGTAAGCTAACATGATTATTTAATGATGTACCTGATTAATTTTGGTAATTTATTACATCATGAAAATGACTCTCTGAAGCCCCAGCCTTGGGCTGTGCTGTGAGGGCAAACTGAGGAGAGCAAGGACTGACTGGAAAAGCTGCTCAGAGAGCTTTTATATATTTCCAAAACATAGAAATTCAGAAAACTCTTACAGATAGAGCACACAAAGCTATTTCTGCATGAAGTTTGATTAGCAAAGTGCAGCTAGCATGGGAAACTTCCAAAAAGATATTAGGGATCTTTTCCAGAAAGAAACAGCAAAAGAGAAAATCTGCAAGCATCTGTTTGATAAAACATAATCCAGCTGGGGTAATTAGATCCCAGTAGGACAAATTCTGGTTTTGTCTCCAACCAAAGGCTGATTTACAGTAAGATGTCATCGCTTTGAGAAGGAAAATAGAATATTTAATAAAGATCACCATAACAAAAACAAAAGCAATTTAATTTTGAATTTAGGAGTGCACCAAAATGTAAATGAATTCTAAATTTTCTCACCTCTGTATTCTGCTAAGGTGAAAAGATTTTTGCATTTTGATTGATTGGGGTTTTTCAGTTGGTTTGGTTTTTTTAAGTGTCTGAATGTTTTCTTTGATGCTGTGTAACCAGACATTGTCTGTCTAAAAGGTCTTCTCACCCAGAGAGTTGCTTGTATTACACTGTTAATATAGGAAGGCAGATAATGTGGCCAGTGTTTATTAATGAGCAGCTGATGGACATCATTTTACTACTAAAAAAACCCAGGAAAATTATAGAGCTTTTCAGACACTGTGGAAGATATGTGTGATCTACTAGTTTGCTGATGTTTGAAGTCACCAGAAATAGCAGAATTCCAGTCCATGCTGCACAAGCTGCTGCTTAATATGCAGCAGGACATCTCAAAGTGGGACTTCACGCCTCTGGAGAAGAAAATCCTTGAGGTGGTAATGTGGGTGAAGCAAGTGTGTGTACTGAGATGAAATTCTTGTTCAATTGTTAGAGAAAAACTATTTCTTTTAGCAGAAGTTCAGGAGTGACTCGTTTCCTGTGCTTTTTGTTTCTCAGCTCCTTGTGCCTCATGAATTCATGTTTGCTCTGAATATTAGGTTCTTCTGACTACAGTTTTGAAGTCAACATTTTGAAGTTGTAAAGAAATAATTTATTTCAATAGTTGAAAATGGGAAAACTGTCTGCTGTTGGGAGGCAGCTGTAGGAGGGATGCTGAGCAGGGCTGAGAGTGGTGTTTCTGTGGTTTGAAGGCAGCCTGAACACCTCGGACTGTGGGATACAGCCAGGTTTCATAACCCCACATAGTGCTGGGTCAGTGCTCCCACTGTGAGTCTGAAAATAAAACCTGGGGTTTGGCAAGAAGCATGTTTGCTCTGCATTGCTGCTGTTGATGCACAGGCTCAGATTCCATTTAATCACTGCTGGGAGCAGAGGAGTTGGCTGGACTGGGGACGGAGCAGTGCGGTCGCGTGATGTGCTGCAGGCTTGCGTTCTAGATCAGACAGACTCAGGGATGGGTGTGTTTCCAGAATTTCTTCTGCTGATCTAACTCAAAAAGGCTGAGTATAACGAGAGTTCATCAGCAATCAAAAGAAATGCCCAGATTTGCACCCCAGCTGCAAATTTCTAGTAAAAAAACCAGCCAACCAACCAACCAAGCAAACAACCAGAAAACCCAATCTCTTAATGCATGAGGCAGCTATGTTTCCAACTCTGATACTGATTTTTTTTCATTTCACATTATTTTTCATTTCTTTTTTTTTTTGTGAATACGCTAGGAAATGAAGTTGTTTCATTTTCAACTGTGGTTTGATGATACCGTAAATCTGTTCCGGGGCTCTCAGTGCTGTAGAAAGGCTGCCACAGCCATGTGCTGAGCAGTACTGGTATGGCATAAAATCATTACACTGGTTCAATTTCTAAAACCTTGTCATATTAGGTGTTACATATCTGCACCTCACTAATTTTTTGCTCGATTAAAATTTGTTACAGTACAGCCAGCTAAAAGCCAGAGGAAACTTTGTATATGGGGTTCTGTCTCCTTCAGCAGAAACAGTCATGAGCCTATCAGAATCACAGTAAATTTTATGCTGCTGATGTATCCAGATATTCACAAATCCTTTTCTGGAGTGTGTTGTATGGCTATAGGAATGCTTTGGAGAGTGGGGAAGGCCCAGGAAGCTTGAGGCACTCCCTTCAGAAGATGCTGGAAATTACCCAGCTCATGCTAATAACATGAATTGTGCTTTTATAAACTGGATGAGTTAGGGCTCAGCAGAAAGAAATGCATGAAGCTGTAAAAAATATATTCGAAGCAGATATACATGAAGAACTGTGCAACAATCTCAGTTCTAGAGTTTTGTGACTTTTGAATGCATTGGCATCCCTAAAAAACACTTTTAGACCTATTTTTATATACAGAGTATTATTATTACAGTAGATCCCAGGAACTAAATGATGTAATAGGTAGCTCAGAGAGCATATCTTTCTAGAAATGTACAGGAGATAGAGATGGCTGAATAAAAATTGTTTTGTTTGCTGAAGGAAATACCTCATGAGGTTCAAAACCACTTCTGTTTGGAAGTGGTCTTGGCAGCACTTGTTTCTCCCACTCCCCCCTCATCTTTAATGCCATGGCATGCTTTTATAGCAAAGCCTGTTTATGTGTAAATAATTCCTTGGTGGAGAAATCGGCTTAGTCAATATGCAGCAGCCTTCCTAGGGCTCACAGGTTTTACAGGGCCAATAAAAATCTCTTATCATGGTATGCTGCAGATAGGTTCGTTTGAGTGGCATATTTGCAATATTTCAGTCCTTGAAAGTTGTCACCCAGCAGCTAAGGCCTGCAGAGCCGCTCGCTTGCTCCCTCAACAGTGGGCTGGGGGAAAGAATCAGAGGAGTACAGTGAGAAAGCTCATGGGTGGAGATAAGCACAGTTCAATAGGGAAATCAAAAGCTGCGCACGCAAGCAAAGCAAAATTAGTAATTCATTCACGGCTTCCCATGGGCAGGCAGGTGTTCAGCCATCCCCAGGAAAGCAAGGCCTCATCACACATAATGGAAAGCCAAATGTCATCATTCCCAATGTCCCCTCCATCCTCCTTCTTCCCACAGCTTTGTAGGCGAAGTATGATGCCGTGTGGTCTGGAATATCCCTTTGGCCAGTTGGGTTCAGCTGTCCTGGTTGTGTCCCCTCCCAACTCCTTGTGCATCCCCCAGCCTTCTTGCTGGTCGGTGGGCTGAGGAGCACAAAAGGCCTTGGCTCTGTGTAAAGACTGCCCAGCAATAATTAAAACATCCCTGTGTCATCAACACCGTTTCCAGCACAAATCCAAAGCACAGTCCCATACCAGCTACTAAGAAGAAAATTAACTCTATCCCAGCCCAAACCAGCAGAGAAACATTGGCATTTCCCCCCACTCTTTCAATATGGAGAAGTGCCTCACCAGAAAAATGGCTCCTGGATTAGGGTGGGTTCAACTTAGCCTATTGCTGCAGTTCTGGTAACATCAGGAATATGGTTTTCTTGAAATGAGAGGGATAATGACCTATCCAAAGACTACACTGTGGGTCAGATTCAGATTTTTATGTATCTGAGTTGAAACAAGATAAGTGATGTCTGAGACACCTTTGCTGGAAGTGTTTCAGATGATGGCTTCTGTGTGCTCTTTCTGTAGGGTGTCCAATTGCCCAGTTTGGTCTTTTTATTGTGATGTTTTAATTAAGTATTGGCTGTTTGTCCTTAAATTTTGATTGAATATAGAACAAAGCTTATATGAAGCTGATGTTCACACAGTATGCATAATCCACCTTTAACTTTGTTTCCTCCTCAGTTTTGCTCTGTTGGAAGAGAACTGAACGTATTGGTGAGATTGAAAATCATACTTTCTGTGGCTGAACAACCTCTGTGTTCAATTTATGTGAAAGAAAGGTATTGACAAAAAGGCAGCTCTAGTAAAAGGTTTCAGTGGTATCAGAAAGTGAGTAGACCACTTTAGATGCAGCCAATTTGCCATGCAACAGGATTCACCCACACAATAGGGGCAATTACAGAGAACAATGTGCAGTCCTATTGTTTTTATTTGAGGAGATCACTCTTTATACTACCCAAAAGCCAATATTGCAAAACTTGAACGCTTAAGGCTTCAACAGAGCAAACTCAATGTCAGCAGAGGCAAATATTGGGAATGCCATCCTACTGCATCTGCAGGCATTTTGTTGCTGATCCTACAGCCTGTTCCATTTTAGGAAGGATGTGGGGTCCCCCTCTGAGTGCTGTATTGCCTTTCAGCGCTAGACTCCGAGCACAGACTGTGTAAAATATACTACCAGTTTCTATCACATATGGATGTTTCCCTTCCTGACTAGTACAGTAAGAGGTGGTGGTTGTTTTCATTTTTTTTAAAGGCAAAGAGTTGCCTTACTCTAATTTATGATGACAAAGCTTGATCAATTTATGCTGTTTCTCATAACAATTAATAGCCTTGACTCAGGATTAAGACAGTGTGAATTTCATTGTGAAACATAGGATCTGGGTTATGGTGAAGAGTACTGCCTAACAGCTTTTTTTTTTTTTTAACAGAGTAAAATATATTTATTTGCTAGTTTCCTTTTGTATCTAATAATTAGGAACAACATAGCTAAATGTAAATTTTTTGGCATGAAATACAAAAGAATGGACCCTCCTGCCCTTCATGAAGTGAATTATTATGCAGTAGAAAAACATTGATATTGTACTATAACTCGAATTATTCCATTGTTAAAGTGCATTTGGAAATTAGAGATAATATGGAGAAAAAAAATTAAATTCACTTTTGTATACAGCCATCTACTAACTCTGTACATCATCTGTCTCTTTTGGGGGTATTTAATTTGAGACAATAAGGAAACATAGTAAAACTATTGGTTTGAGCCATTGCTACTTGGACTTAATTCACTTCTTGAGAATTAAAGTAAAACAATCAGGAAAATTACAGAATTACAGAATGGTTTGGATTGGAAGGGACATCAAAGATCATCTTGTTCCAAGACCCCTGCTGTGGGCAAGGACACCTTACACCAGACCACGTTGCTCCAAGCCCCATCCAACCTGGCCTTGAACATTGTAGGGATGGGGCATCCACAGCTTCTCTGGGAAACTTTTTCCAGGGCTTCACCACCCTCACATTTAAATTGGGGATGGAAACTTTTCTCCCTCCTGCTCTTATTTATCCACATAGCTCCTCTCATTAGCCATTCAGGCACAGGGAGGGGCTTCCTCCGGCCATCAGAGGTGCCATTAAAAGAAGGCTTTAGGGAGCGTGGCGACCTGGAGCGCAGCAAACAGGAGTGGGGAAACAGGGGCGTGGCACATCTCTAAGGCAGCTTGCACAGGCAGGGAAAGCAGGCAAGGTTGCAGACATCCTCCTGCTGGTGGGGGTTTTATTTTATTTTGCTTGGGTTTGGGTTTTTTTTCCAGCAACTGTCTCCAAACCATGAAAAGCTATAGCTAGTAGAAGTGTACCAACCCAAACAGAACCCTCCCAAGAAGGACTCATCTATCCAGACCCCTTCCTGTACAGTGTCTGAGCCTGTCAGTAGTACCAGGGGACAGTGCAAAAGACAC
>VZTH01012664.1:106995-122969 GCA_013397815.1 Aleadryas rufinucha
GATTGGGCAATGGAATCATCTGCCCAGGGAGGTGGTAGAGTCACTGTCCCTAGAGGTGTCTAAAAAAAGACTGGACATGGCACTCAGTGCCACGGTTTAGTTGATGAGATGTTAGGTTAGGTCATAGGTTGGACTTGATGATCTCAAAGGTCTTTTCCAACCTAGTTCATTCTGTGATTCTGTGATTCTAGTAAGGAAAGTTCTTTTGTGAGAAGGAAGCGTTAGTATTTTATGAAGTAGGTTTGCTACTCGTTTGTCCATGGAGTTTCTGCATTAAAATCCTGAGACTGATAAATTTATGATTTACAGTGTCTGCAATAACAGCCAAATGTTCTCTGAAACTCTTTGATCTTACAGGTGCTCTTAGAGTAAAACTCATATCATCATCATCTTTCCCCTTCTATCCTACATCATCAGACAATTTTCCTTTCAGTTCTCAGACAAGGCTTTTCTGTAGATGGAAATCCATTACAGGTGTCCTTCACTAGCCTGAATGATGGCATAACCATGTCCTGGAAACTCTCAGGGCTTGAGGAGAAAGGACTACAGTTTTTGCCAGATCACATATGGATTTTCCACGAGCCACATTATGGGATTGGCCACCTTTTATTCCATACCATAATGCTGGACTTATGACCATACTGGTTCTAATATGGTAAGGCATATTAGTGTCAATGTTAACTATAGGTGAAGTGGTAGCCATAATCCTGAAGCGTATTAAAGTTAGTTTAGCTTAATCTGTGTATTTTAAGTTTCTGCTTTTTAGTTCATAAAGAATTTATGAGTTGTCTGGACTGATCCCAGCAGCTGAAGAGACCAAATCAATCATAGCTTATGCTTTTTTATTGCTGGTGTATTTAAGATGGTTATTTAAGGACCAGGACCCCACTGGAGAGGTAGTATTAGCTGTTAGGATTTGACAAAGTGAAACACCAGCTTACAATTTGTCAAGTTTTTTAGACACTGGGTTTGAAGGAATATTTTGAAGGAGAGAAATGAGACAGCTTTGTGCTACACTTGTAGTACTATGTTGGTCATCAGCCAAATCATCCCAAATGTATTCCATATACAGCTAAAACCACAGTATTTTGATGTCTCATTAGTCAATTTTTATGAGGAGTGCTTACTGTCACAACATCTCTAAAATAAAATCATTTCTTCAGAAGAAGAAAAACCAAAACCTTTAGCAGTGCTCTTTGTCCTGTGGCTAGAGCTGGCTCAAGCGAGCTGCAGCCAGGGTTGCTGTCACAGTGCTCCATGTGCCAAGGAAGGCAAGGGCTGACGTTTGCTTGCGGTGTATGGACTGAGAAAGGTCAGGGTCCACCGCTCAATAATATGTAATGTTCAGGCTATTTCTCTGGTTTATTATTAGAACAGCTCAAAAGTTGGCTGAAAAGTCACATGTATTGGCCTCCCCATTTTCTGTTTGCTTCTGCTTGCACTTAGAGTTGCTATTTTTGCCCAGATCTACCCATCTGTCCTGGGCAGTGTGTACCCGCTTAACTGAGCTAAGGATGAAAATCTTGACTGTCTAGTCTGGACACTCTAGAGAGAGTCTCCTACTTTATTTCTGGCACCAACTAAACCACAAAGGCTTCTGCTGCAGTGACAGCCTCCCTCCTTGCTGGGTATTTTTGAGAAAATCAGCAGCATTGTTTATTGATCAAACAATAGACCGAAAAAGATTCATGGGATGGAGAAATCGAAGGCTTTCGAAAGTTATGGATTAAAAATCAATTAGCAAATGAGAAATGAATACTAAGAATAAAAAAGCTGTTCTCTCAATGAAAGAGGTTAACAGCAGTATTAGGGGGAGTGGTGTCAGGACCAGTTTTGCTCCATATATTTAATGGCATTTCCAGCAGCGCAGTAAAGAGAGTTGTAATTTGCTGATGACTCAGAATGACTGACATTATATATAAACTTCAAAGACTTTAGATAAGAATTGCAGAATCCACAATGGAATCATGTAAATGACTAACCCATGCATGGATTCTTAATTAGTTGTAACTCCTTGGGGAGAAATTTTCTGAAAGTGATTTTGGATGACTTCTTGAAAACAGTTCTGTCTGGAAAGGCAAATCAAATGCTCAACTCTTAAGATGTTGCTGGGGATGGTATGTTTCTTAGGGGGCTCTATAATGAGAATGCTGCTCTCAGAGGGAACAGGGAGTTACCAAAAAAAAAAAAAAAAAGATGTAGCAGAAGTAGAGATTTGTCAAATATTTAAAATTTTATGAACTTCGGTGTATTCAGCATGTTTATGAGAGGTGAGCATAAAACACATCTTCTTCTGTCATGAAGATACGGTGATGTAGTATTTTATGTTTAGGATTCAGAGGTGTTCATTGTGCAGTGATGAAGTCTTTCCTAAAACCTCCTGCAGCAGCACATTGGGAAGAAACAAAGGAGACCTGAGGGAGAGAGGCCTCACAAGGGGAAGTGAGAACACTGCCTGATGGCTGGAGCAAATCCATTAAGGATAAGGAGGGTCTGTAGTCCCTTTTATGATTAGCACTGGCTAGTGTGATACATATTCCTTGTTCATGCCGTGGAGAAGAAAGAGCACATGATGCAATAAACTCCTGTGCCTGATGACATCTTTTCAGGGAAGGATTGCTCAAAGGGACAACCACAGAAGCAAATGGGATGGAAGACTTGCTCTCCAAAACCCCGTTGTGGTCAGGGCAGAGGAGGCTTGTGGTCATTTGCCATTTTGGCAATTGCTGCTCTGATGCAATTCATTGTTTTCACAGATTTTAGCTTACAAAAACCCCAAAAAACTGCACCTCTTGCCAGTTTGTTCATAATTTTCTCGATAGTTATGCATAAAGTTTGCTGAGGAGTGTATGAAGGGCCACACTGGGTCAGACCAAATGTGTGTCTTAGTGCCCTGCCTTTGCTTTGGCCCAAAGCTGAGGCTCAGTGGGGTGTGTAAGGATGGGGTAAGCATTGAATGGCAGTTGTCAGAACACTTTCCTAGCCCTGGCTTTTCATCACTTAGGGACTTTTTGATCCACAGTTTTTATCTTCATGCTTTAAATAGCTCATTGGCTTTTTTCTTAGGCGAATTCATATTACTGATTTTCAGCTCCCATAAGCTTTTCTCATTTCTGTGACATCCACTGTTTTATGTGAAAAAGAATCTCCTTTTGTTCATTTTTAACTTGCAACACGTTGGTTTCATCTGATATCCCCTACTTTTTTTTGTTCACCTGGAGGTTTGAGTTGAAGGAACCTTAGTTGTTGTAACTACGAGGACGTTGTAACTACAGCCTTACTGTGGTAACATAATGTCTCTGTGTGCCACGTTATAATAACAGTTTTGTTGTGTTGGTAATTTCGTTGTTGAGCTTTGCTGATGTGTAAAAAAGGGGACAGTGCTTTAGATGAAGAGATTTTGTTTATTGTTCATTTTCATTTTAACTTCAGCTGTTTGGGTTTAGTATGGAGTTATTCTTGATAATCTGTAAAGTTTAATGTAGTGTTACTTAGTGCTATATTGCAAAGGATTTAGCATTGTAATTCAACTCTACAATGTGATTATTGTGCAGATACATTTATTTTTTCACAACTAGGTAAGTCTTGACTATAATAATAATTTTTGAATATTACTTGATTCTTGAACTGATGTTTAATAATGTCACATTTTAGGGAAATCAACACTGTGTCTCCATCTACTGGAAGAATACACAAAGGGACCTATGCATTTTGCCCATATATAATCTCCTCTTTGCTAGCTAATGTGGCAAGAATTTAGTAAACATGAGTGGGAGGTCTGTCAGATGTGGCCAGTGGATGAATGAGTCCCAGTGAGTAGGGAGGGGAGGAAGGACTGAAAGGGACGGAGAGACACACTTTCCAAAGTACAATGTGCAAAAGGTCAGAGAAAATGTGGCAATGCCTATAGGAACAACAATTAAATCCCTTAACTACTTGAAGAAACATTTCAAGGACTGTGGAAACAGATGGTGCATGAGTTAAAACTGTACAGGAGCAACTCACCTTCTGCAGCAATTTCAGCAAGACAGTTATTTCCGTCGTTACTCTCTCATTCAATCACAACATGCAATTACTGTAGCAAACCTTCTGTCATATTGCACACGTTTTCACACTTGTCAGAGGAAAAGTCATAGATTAAACAATATGGTTTAAAGTACTGTTTAGTTATGAATTTCATAACTGTATTTTAATGCAAGACAGAAGCATTCTGTTGGAGTAGACCTTAAAAGTACAAGAACTAGGGGAACAGACTCAGGAAGAAAAACAAGTAGTGTTGGCCATACAAATCCCATGAGCACAAATGGAAATTTATGCATGTTAATGCCTTCACATCAGTCTGAAAAGAAGCAATTAGAGCCCTGTTGTGGAGTCACTACATGTGAAGAACACTTGCTGAAATCAGTGGGTGCTTGGAGAAAAGACGGAAAAAAGAACTGGGGCTCTAACTATACGAATATTTCCCCCTTTGCTTTTATACAGTCTTTACCATAGCACATGGTACAGAACCTTTTAGTTAACTCTTAATTCTCTTCAAGGTATTTGAAAACAAGAAACTGTAAAACCGTTTAACCATGCTAAACCTTTACCATCCTCAGATACAAGTTCTTAATTTCATTCATTTTCCTCCCTCCTTTGGGATTTTTTGGCATTAGCTGTTTTTTTGTTGGTTTTTCCCCTTCTTTGTGTGTTATATTTGTTCTCCAGAGCTGGTATCACTTTGACAGACACATAACTGTATGTATATATATTTAAGCTGCTTTTGTCTCTCATGCTAAATAGTTTGCATGAATGATAAAGTATTAGTAATGCAAGTGGTTATTTCTTATAATGTTTCTTGAATAATAATGAGTCTCTGGTTCAGACCTTTTCATGTCTGTCTTTCCTTTAAAAAACAGGAAAGCAACAGCACAGAGATTTCAATATGCTTTTTTTTTTTTTTTTTAATTGAAAAAGGCGTCTGGGGGTAACTCAACCAGAAAAGACAGGGAAATCAAAGTGATAGCTATATTTTTGTGTTTCATTTTGATTGTTCTGTGCAGTTTTCTTCATTTGGGAAATATGTATTTAAAAAGAAACAGAAATCTTTATGCCTTTTATTCACTTCTGCTGTTTTTGCCATTTTAAAAATATACATACCAGTTATTTCAGTACAGAACATTTGAAAGTAGGAAGAATTTGGCAAGTCATTATGTTACTTGAATTCAATAAAAAAACCTGTCTGGATCATTATATTAAACAGGAGGACATGGAAAATTAAAGTCGCAATTCCATTTAAAATTGTTAACCTTGTATTTTTGCAGCAACACCTCTTGAGAGGAGTCTAGTGGTTTAGTTCGCATGTCTTCTGTGAGATGGGAGATTTGGAGGAACTCAAAGCAGGCTCAAAACTTAAAGAATATGAAAAAGTTTATTAACGTAACTAAAAGGAAAAAAAAAGAAATAATAAGAAATTAAAGCAAACCCTCCTTTCCTCCAGCACCCCCTCCCTTTTACCCTTCCCAACCAGCACAAAGGATAACAAAACATGTTTCTTGGCATTCTTACAGCATTTACAGTTCTTAAAAGTCTCTCCACTATTTAAGGAAACAGAGGTCTCTTTCGCTTCTCGTGGTTTCCAAACTGCACCAGCCAACAGTCCCGCCTGCAATATCTGCTGCCGGGAAAAGTATCTCTCCCATGGAAAGAAATCACGGTCTCTTCCACACTGCACTGTCACCATGGGCCACACATGGGGTCTCCAGTTTAAGGATGGACAAATTCCAGCCCGAAAACAACAACTCTCTTCTTCACAGAAATTTTTTAAAAGTCTCTCACAAGCTCTCACAGCTTCTGGGTTACCTGGCGTGGTCACCTTCGTTCTCTCACACAGGCTTCATGCAGAATTTTTCATCCCCCCATGTCTTTAAATGGATTAAAGAGAAAAACAGTTTGGGATATTACAGTTCCTACCACGGTCTGCAGAAAGCAGTTTTAAGCTACGTGCAGCAAAGCGNGGTCTCCACGGGCCACGTGGAGGGGAGAGAAGGGAGAAGGGAGTCCTCAGAAGCCTCGCCGGGTGGTTTTGGCCATTGCAGCAGTTTATGGTTGTTCCTCAGCTGCCCGGGGCTCTGAGGGGCTCTCCCGCAGGCACCCGGGGCTGTGCCCCAACGCCTGGGGAGGGGAGGCCCGAGGCCGCTCTGAGAAACGGAGCCTCTGAGCCCATCTTCCCCCCGCTCCCCACGGGAAGCTCAAAACCAAAAGGGAACTTCCTGTGTCTCCCCAGGGTTTAAATATGGAAATTTCAAAAAGCGCTACTGGTTAAAAGATCTGTCCATCAACTCAGGTTCAACCTACCATAAGGAGGAATAAATGTCTACAAGAGAATGAAAGCTGAAGGAACTTAGAGAAAATACACATATTTTTTCAGATCTGGGGGATTTTTTCTTTCTACTTTTCCCATATGTGTGAGGGCCTTTCTTGCATTGACATTGAAGTTTTATTGAGACAAATCCTGACACATTTACTGATGCCAAGGAAAGCGTTATGCAGATTCATTCAACTTGATAGAAACAGTGTTGGGGTTATTCAGAATGAGGAAACGTGTCAGAACCTGCAAACCTGGATTGGCCTCTCTTCAGGACTCCTCATTTTCTGAGGCTCCTGTTGAACACATTACCACTGATTTTTCCAGAACCTTCTTTCAGGCAGCAAGTCTGTTGTTTTCTGTTTTCTGAACCAAACCCAGTGTGCCAGAAATTAGGTATCCAGAGTTGCTGACCTGTTTTTGGTAATATCAGTGCAGTTTAACTTGTTTATTTGTGGCAATCAACAGCAGTTTGAAAGAGAAAAACCAGTGGAAATAGGGTTTGCATTGCAGTTGAAGCTGAGGGCTTCTTGCTGCCTGCAATGGCTCTGAATCAAGCCACAGATGGTGGCGAGTTTCCTGTAGCTTCTGCTTTCCTTGCACAGGCATTCCAGCAATGCTGAGAGCAAGGCAGGGCCTTAGGAAAAATTGTAAAGTGGATCTGAGAGCAGATGTGCCCCAGCTGTAAGGGAAGTGATAATGGAAGCAGTGAATTTGGAACAGGGCGGATGGCAGCAATCCGTGATTGGGGAGGAGTGTGCAGAAGGATGGAAAGGAAAAAATGATAGAGTGGGGTGAGAGCAGATAATAAATAGGGAGGGGAAAACCACTGCACTGAAGGGACTCATGATAGCCCTAGAAATATCTGTAGGGACTGTGCCTGGGAACAGTAGAATATAAGCTAAAAATACTAATAACCTCCTTGGTCTTTAAAAAGAATCTCAAGTTGTCTTTAGTGATTTATGTTACCAGACCTCCTCCACAGAATTACAGTCGCATAATCCACAAGTGCTGTTATTTATTCTGGATAAAGAAGGCAATTTTGACTGTGATCTCCCTTGACATTTCCCAAGGTCTACGCCTGTCTCATACCTTTCATCATCGCGTACTTCTTCAAGGCATCTCTCTTACCTCTCTCAAAAAGAAACACGCGTTGCAGTCGCTCACCCTGGACCAGAGTGACACAGATGTTACAGGTTGTGGGAGATCAATTGCATAGCCCTGCTCCTCTTCACCGGGGAGGATCTTTGATGTGTTGACAAGGTTGGAATCCAAATAAGACATTAACCCACTGTATTGCAGTGGTTAGGGTGGCAGGAAGGATATAAAATAGCATGTCACTCAGCAAGGTATTCTCCCTTTTTCATTTTACAATCTGTGTCAATGGCAGTTGGAACTATTAGACCTGCATTAAAATTACATATTACTTATATAAATGGGAGCTATAAATATCACAAATAGTAAAGAACTAAAATTGCACTGAGGTTCAGGAGACAGTATGTCTAAAACCTTCGAAATTAAGGACATTTAGAGGAAAGCTTCAATATCCATCTGCCCTTAACTTACCTCATTAGTCTTGTTTGTCAGAGTATGATCTCACTACTGTGTTAATGTCATTTAATAACTTTCTTGCAAGGTTGGCTCAGATCTGAATCAAACCACAGTAAAGGTGCAGCAGTGTTTCCTTGGATATGTTGGTTTAGATGAAGCAGTAAGAACAGGCTAACCTAGTGTTAAGGATGAAGTAATTGTCACTGTGGTCAGTAAATACTTCTGTTGCTGAATATCTCCTTTCTAAAGTTTTTATATCAATGTATAGGCTTGTGGTTTCTTATTCCTTTTTCTTTTCATTTGAAAATATTATAAATGTAAAGCTAATATTCATCTGTAGATGTGGCACAATATTGATTTGTGTGAGGGACCTAGACATTAAAATTGAGCTCATTAAGAAGTTGCTAGGAAGTAATGACCTGGATGTTGGAAATGCTGATGCTGCATTAGGTGTTTCCATGTGGACTTGGGCCAGGCTTGCAATGCCTGTGTCTTCTGAGCACCATGTATGGCTCAGCACTGGCATTTCCTGGGGTGGAAATCTCCCTTGGCTACCAGGAGCCTGCACTGAGTTAAGCAGATCTGATTCTCACAGCTGTGTTCCTGGACATGAAACCAATGCAGAAAACTGAGGGTTCTGTGTCGTTCTTAATTGGCTCTTTGAAGAAACACAGTGGATTTGCTGGCCTTGGAAGTCCCTGCTCTTCTCATGAAGCTGGAGAGGTCTGGCTCAACATTTTTCATTAAAAGTAATTTTATACTGAATCAATGGAATAATATTCCTGTGGTGAGGACTCAGAAGAGAGAGAGAGAGTTCCTGAATCTTTCTGGCAAGTACATATGATTTCCTGTTCTGAGGGAAAGATTTGTTTCACATAAATTTAGCTTGGGTATCTAGCTTTGCACTGTAGTCAACAGTTCCCCACGAGAGTCATTCATTTGACCTGAAACAGATGAATTACCCTCTTTATTAACTGTAGAGAGAACCTCATGCCAGAAGTCCAGCCTGGAAATGGGCAGGCAGAGATGAAACTGGATCCCAGCTTTCCTCTTAGCAATGCACGCATCAGATGAGGTCTGTGGATCTGTGGATACCACAGCATCTTGTGAGTAGAAATATACCAGTGGGGAAGAGACACCCAGAGCCTGCTGTGCTGGTGGCCTGTCAGGCTGAAGGAATGGAATCCCTTAATACAATAGGGGTTTTTAAGTTAATATGATTAAATGGTACTATTAGTCTTCTGAAAATAGTCCATAACCTTCATTTAAAAAAAAAGAAAAAGGGCTGTATCTGCATTGTTCTTGTAAAGGAATTTGCATCTTCAAACTTTTCCTCTCAAAGTAATTAGATACTGAGAGTTCAGGGACTCTAGAGGCAAACCTAGAAACTGCTCTGTGCTCTGTAGCACCATGAGACTGATGCAATATGGGGCATGTTCCTTTATTTTCTTGAAAAAAGGAAAGGGGATTTTTAATTTCTTGCTCTTCAGCATGAAGGAAACTCATAACTGTTCTCTACTGGGGCTAAAAGCACATCACAGATGTGGTTCAAAATCAGTTTGTCATTCATTTCAAGCTTGCTTTGGCACAGGATGGTATAGAAAGAAAAAATAAATAAATCTGTTCTAAATTTGCATTTGATATTTTATTCTTTCCTTATCATCTGCGGTTTTGCTGCTTTAATTGATATTTCAACTGCAATGGCTTCTAAACATCCTAGGCAGATGCTGTCTTACAAGCCAAATTATTGTATTTCTGCCTGGTTTTTTTACTGTGCAAGAGGTGGACTAAACGCTGGCTGAGCTGCTGAGATTTACAGGATGGTGGCCAGTGTCACAAGGTCCAGCTGGAAGCCAGTCACTTGTCTTGCACCCCAGGGGCTGATGTGGGGCCAGTGCTATTAAAGATCTTCTTTAGAGACTCAGATGATGGGGAACAAAGCACCCTGGGGAGTCTTCAGACAACAGAGAGCTGGGAGGGCCAGTGTTTAAACATGAGAAATGACTTATTTACTCTCTGGTTGGTCAAACAGCAGAAGAGGTTGCCCACAGACATTGTAGGGCCTCCATTTTGGAGATATTCCAACCTAACCTGGCCATGGTCCTGCGTGACTGGCTTTATGTGGCCCTGCTTTGAGCTTTTGGGTTTCATATCTCAGTATTTCTAAATATAAATGGATGATGATTTTTAAAATATGTGCCAAACTGTTAGTTTGTAGCTCCCCTGTAAGTTTTTCACTCTTACTACAAATATTCAAATAGTTTAGGGAAAGAAACGGGCAACCCCCACCCCACAATCAAGTTTGAATGTGGAGAAATCAAATTATTTGACCCAATTTAAGTCCAGACCTTTATCCAGGCAATTAACTAAGCTATTACTTTTAATTACTGAAAGATTCTAAATTTGAAAAATTCAAAATAAAAATTTGGTGAGATTCCTCAGGTAGTGAACCATCTTAAGTTAGTCCCATATTACGATATTCCATATTCCATATTACTACTATCTTGTGTAGGTCATTGTAGCATCTGTTTTCTGTGTCTTCAAAAGTCTATCTTAAATTCATGTAAAATTAGAATACACGGATGCTGGAAAGAATTTGTAATTCTTAGTAGCCATTCCTTGATATTTTTTCGCCACACTCAATTCTTGAATGAATGTCATTGAGTTGAAGTTTTTGATTACTTCAATTAAAAAAATAATTGTCATTCACTGTGTAGACTGAGACACATAATTTAACAGTGAGAATATTGCCACACAGCAAACAGGTCATCAAAGGAAGATCCTCCCCTGCAGCCACCAGATCTGTTTTGTTTGGTTAACAGGAAGTTTTAAAGATACTCTTTTTGCCATTTTAGCCTCTTAGGTGGCCTCTCTCAGTAACTGCTCTCTTGTGTAAATAAACAGACTTAAAGAAAACCTCAACCTTTGTGGTAAATACTTACCTGAAGTAGTGTGACCAGCACAGAGGGGAAACTTGTGGAGGTCCTCTGGAAACCTGACAGACCTTTGTTTTCTGAGTTGTGTTGAATTTCTGTATGCACTTGTTGCAAGTTGTTTTAACTAAATATTAGTCCTTCAATCACTTGTCAGTAGCTTTGTGACAGGTTCGCCACACACCGTTTTGCCACACAGCTGTTGAATTTTTATTTTAAATTTGATTATTGCTGCATATAATTTTCTAAACCCATTGTCCTTTGGAAAAGTATTAAGCCACAGTACAGAAAGGATGTTTCATGTTGGGTCTGAATCCGAGCTTCAGCTGTAGTTGCTGGAACAGCGCTTTGTTAGCTGTCAGCATCCTTTGAGAACCTCCCCATAGCTGCTATGTAAACTTTTAGGCTTGTAAAATAGCTGAATGTTTATGTTTCTACCAAAAAATTCCCTCCAACTCTTTTGGCACTTGCGTGCCCAGTGTTTGACTCTGATGAAGGGAACCTTGCAGTGCGTGAATGAGGGAGCTTGTACGAATGCCTAAAGGCTTGTGTGTGACATGCTGTGTTCAAGACATTGATTATTTTTGAGGTGGTAATTGGTTTTTTTAAAATTTTTTAAAGACATAACAAACATGCTAGTATTGTCTGTAATGAAAACTGAGCTTAAACATTGTCATATTCGATTGTTCCTTCTTTTTTTTTTTCCCCCCTTCACTTTCAGGATAAGTAATTATGTTGAAATTCCTTATTCATATGTTTTCTTTGAATGGTAGTTACTTCCAAAATCTGTTGTTTGCTAAATTACAGTTCAGAATTATGACAAAAAGAGAATTAATTTCAGGAGAGAGGCTAGAAAATAGCATAAGATTTTAATTTATTTTTCTTCCAGATAGTAGTATAAGGATTTTTAAAAGGCAGAGTATTATAGTTAGTGGTTTATAAAACCATTTGGTTTATAAGTTTGATCTAGTAAAAGCAGCAAAACTTGACTCTGAGTGTTTGGTGTTACTGATCTTAAATATGTGCATAGGTACCTTGTGAATAGTTCACGCAGGAAAAGACATACAATAGTCCCTGAAGTTTATAGTTTTATTGTGCTTTTTGAAGCTAAGTGTTTTTATAGAGCATTTTATTTTGGAAAGCATCTAAGGTGCGCAACGTTTTTAGGAGCTTTGGCTGATGAACAGGAATATCAGTAATGCAAGGTGCATAAAGGAATGGCTCTCAAACAGGAGAATTAGTTCTCTTCATAAGATGATGCAGTCAAATCAGAGAAGGATTTGTGTTTGATATTACTTTTGTCTGCTGTGTTATGTGCTAGAAGAAAAGTTCCTACCTTGCATATGGCTTGGTTATGGCAGAAATGACACTGGGAGACCGGTTCCGAATGCCGAGCACTTAATTTGGAGAAAGTCCTCGCTCTGTGGAAGTAATTAGGAGCTGTGGCTGCAGTAGGTGGTGTCTGGCCATGTAGACTTAGAAATTGTATTCATCTAATGTATAACAGTTAATACATTCAGCTCAGTGTGAACTAGAACCCCTTGATGTAGATAAGCCCTTAAGTATTTAAATACCCAGGTCCTTCTTACTGAAATGTCTCAGAGTCCAACTTGGCCTCTGCATGGTGACTATTGTAAATGTTCCTCATAAAGCTGCATTACATTTCATCCTAATTAGCACTGCTGCTGTAGCCTTAGTAAAGACACATTGGATTAAAAAGAACCAGAGGCTGAGCGCCCACATCCTCTCCTACAGGAATTAAATAAATTTCAGTCTTACAGCATTCACAGACCTGATTTAATTTGGTCTCTTTCTCTAGACAATTGCAAACGCACAGTAGTAGTAGGAAGCTTTATTACTTATGTTGAACTCCAGAGTTGTGTCTGTTTTGAGTGCTATCAGGGTAGCATTTCTTATTAGTCCTCAAATTAAGCAAACATGCTCTTTTGGTAGCAAAGAAATTAAAGGTTCATCAATAAATAGCAGTTGCCAGCAACAAATTAAGATGAGAAACATTTTTATTGCGGACAGAGGAATGAACGTTACCTTCTGTGAAACGGATTTTCTAAATTGAAATCAGATATATAATTAAGTTGTTATTATGCACAGAAAAGGTTAGAAACCTTAACATCTTTTGTCCATAAGCCAAATATTGTAATATATTGATATCCATGCTGTGAATTCCCCATTACTGCTCTGCCAGTAATTTCAACCTGGCATCTAGACTAAATTGTCTCCCTAGGAGCCAAGGGAGATGGTTGATATGTCATCTCAGGCATGGGTCTTTCTTGAATGGATAAAAGCACTGTCACATTTTACGAAATTACATCTGCTGGTTATGTGCTGTGATCATCTCTAAATGAGGGAGAGGGCAGAGCTCATCTGAGTTATGGCACAGACCTACATTCCAAAGGAATTTGATGGGATTTTATACAGTCTTGTAGCTCCATTCCAGATACGTTTCAGCTGCATGGCAGAAACCGAAATCGAGGTAATGATTATGCCTGCACAATAATTTTTAAAGTGTTAAGAAACACACACAACACACAAATTGCCAGCCAGAGCTTGCTGAGTGGCCTCAGAGCATGTTATTCTCTGAATGGAGATGAACAAGTTTGACAAGTGGCTGCCATGCAGAGCTGAAAATGCAGTTCTCATCTTCTCTCTCCGAGCAAAGATGAGACGGAAGCTTGTTCCCCTGGAGCCCGCAGGTGCTTGGATCCGGCACCCCAATACACAGCTGTGGTGCCAGATGTTGGCAGTGTGCGCTGAGCCTGTCCCACAGTGCAGCAGCCAGTCTTGTAAATCCATTCAAAGTCTCTGTCATGGCTTTAAGTAGGTTCATTTAATGGTTGGACTTGGTGATCTTAGAGGTCTTTTACAACCTTAAGGATCTGTGCTCTTGCTTAGACGCGGTGTCAGCCTGATGGCCTTTGCTTTGCAGCAGTGATGAATCTGCGGTGACCTGGGGGGAGCTGGGGCTCTTTGCTGCCGGAGGGCTGCAGAGCCACTCCAGCCCCAGGCCCGGCAGGTGGGTGGCTTTGTCACACATGTGGGGATCTGAAGTTAGCAGTGGAGCTGTGTCCCACAAGGCACCATGTGGGGTGTTGCCCAAGGGGCCGTGGGATTGATGGAGTTGTGGAGGTGCTGCAGGACTGTTTTCCCTTACCTGCAGTCGTGGTGCCAGTAAGAGAAGGAGCCATGAATACTCTGTTACTTGCTTTCTGAGGCAAATGAGTATCTAAGTAAGTCCCATGCTGTTACTTAAATTCTGCAAAGAACAAAAAACAAAACACTTGTTTGGAGCAATGATCTCTTAACATGTGGAAACTCCAACAGTGGTGAATTTTAAGATCTTTTTCTAACCTGGACAAAATCTTCCTCTGTGCTTCCCTCTGATTGCTGAAGTATCTGTTGCCACCTCAGCCTGAGCTCTGTAAGCATGTGGTGGTTGTTTTTTTCCTTTTTCTACTTTATTCTTCATTTCTTTAAAGAGCTGATTCTTGTGATTTATTGGGTACAAACTACAAAGCTAAGTACTTTTCAGGATGTAAGTTGTAGTGGCTATGAGAAGGAATGAGACTATAATTCTCCTCCGTTTTATTTTAGTTAAGCATTTTCAGAGGGCAGGGGAGGGGAGGATGTATTCTTTCCATTAGACCTCGCCTTTCTTAATCACCATTCCCTAATTAATTCCCTGGTTAAATATAAAGCAAGCATTAGCTTTGAATAATGTTTTCCTGTGTGATTAAGTAAAGAAGAATTTCTTTCTTTTGTATGATGACTCATTGCTGGGGGATCTGGAGGGAGCCTCAGGGTGGATATTTGAGACTTTGGTCCCAGGTGCTCTCATACCTTTGAGCTGTGTCTGCTGTCAGTCCAGAGGTGGGAGGCAAAGGCGATATCACATATCAGCTGAACACGAAGAAAATTGCCTCTCTTGTGAAATGACAGCTTTGTTTTTTCCTGGTGGAAAACTGACTCTGGCTCACAGAAATGCAAATCTCGAGACAACACATACAGCTAGCAGAAATGTAAATGATTGTTCTTGCTGGCACGGTGTCTGTAATATTTCTTGTTGCATGATGTATATTCTTTGGTGTCCAAGCTGCCCCAAAAATGTACTCTTTATTTTTCACCAGCATCTTCCAGTTCCTACCCCCGCACCAGTTTGCAAATCTTTGGCTTGTAGCAGTACAGCTGTGCTGAGTCACACCATAAACCACATGTCTGAAAGAACTGAGGTTAAGAACTGAATCAAAAAAGGAGATTATAGTGAATGAGGGCATGGCAAAGAGGCATAACAGGGTCTAAGCTGGCCAAGCTTATTTTACTGATGAAGAAACATTGTCTAACTACCCACATGATATGAGGGGGGGGTTTTCTACTGTAGTAGCTTATGGCAGTAATTTTTAGCTCACAGCATTAAATTTTAGCTCAAAAGGCAGTTTTAAGAATGATTCTGTGTTCAAATGTTGCTTGTAGCTCAAGATGAGAAAAAGAATGCAGCTTTATTAATGTGGCAGCAAAGAAAACATATGGAATATGTTTCATATAATGACATGAGAATGCTTGTGCTTTGACTGCTGTAACAGTAAATGCTACAACATATAATCTCTGGGTGTTGAAAAACAGGCATTTAAAAACACTCTTGGTTTTGATAAAAAGCATGGTAAACAGAAATCCTGCTGATTTTTTTTCATTTCATTTGTTTTACAGGCCTTTCCCTGTATTTCAACCGGAATTTATGGTAAGACAGACCTTCAATGTCACTTATTCTTACTCATTTTTCCCTATTATTGGTATTTCAAACAGTGATATTTCATATCAGATGTCTCATCAGTCATTTTGTCTCACTAGTATATTTATACTGTGTTAAAAAGCAGAGACCCAAAGCCTTCACCTGTGGGTGGATGCTGGTGTGCTGGGAAGGGGGATACTGTTGTGCAGCCCTTGGCATAGCCCTTGGAGCCTGTGAGCCAAGACCTGCAACTGTGATTACACTTCTGCAGTAACTCTTAAACACGCTGCTGTGGCTTCAGTAGGGAAAAATAGGGGTGTGGCAAAATGTTCCACCCAGAAGGAAAGCAAGAAGGAAAGCCACGATGTCCAAGACTGGCAAAAAAAAAAAAAAAAAAAAAAAA
>VZTH01012664.1:123027-168454 GCA_013397815.1 Aleadryas rufinucha
AAAAAAAAAAAAAAGAAGGCAAGCCAACTTGCTAGAGTAACAGGAAGTTATCTTCGTTCCCTTGAGTTTTGCTTCCACAATTTTAATTTATTAATTTACATGCAAATTAACATGGTCTCAAGGAACTGGAAGGAAAGGGTTATTGTAAGTCTCTTGCTTTGTTGTAATCATAAGGTAATCCAGCACTAATAGTCAACTGGCTTTTGGTTGGCCAAAAGAAGTGAGCATGATATTTGAAGGAGGAAGAAAACAAGCAGTTCAATATTTAGCAAAAAATTGAGAAATTTGAGAAAACATGCAAATTACAAAGGGAATTTTTTTTTTCCTTAAGCAATAACCTACGTTGATTTTTCTTCCATTTAGGTTCAATAAATGCATAGAAATAATTGTACAATTTATTTCTTACACAGTTTTAAGTTTTTAAAATAAGGATATTTTAAAGAAACACGTGGATGCTCTATCCCTATAACTGTTGAAGGCCAGGTTGGATGGGACTTTGAGCATCTTGGTCTAGTGGAAGGCGTCTGAAGCGGGGTTGGAACCAGATGATCTTTAAAGTCCCTTCCAACCCAAACTATTCAATGATTTTATGCTAAACAGCAATAAATAATAAAAAAAACCCATTATAATGTAACAATGTAGTATGACATAAGTCATAACATGTAGTAATTGTTAGATAAGATAATTTGAGCTTTGACTAATGAGATAATTCACATTCAGGAGGGGAGAAAGGAATTCAGGAATATTAGGCTTGTTCCTTATTTTTCAAGGACCTCATATTTAAAATTTTTTGATGATTGTAAATCTGAAATAGGCTTCAGAAGGTAAAATCTAATTCAACGTGGCTGCTGTATTGTCTTCTACTTGAACTGCACTTCCATTGTTGCAGAAGAACATGCAGATGCCATTTAATTGGCTGAATATAAATCTGGATTTAGGTAAAGCTCTGCCTCACTTCTCAGTTTTGGTCCTCCTTTTGAGCTTGGAGGCAAGCTCTGCATTTTCGTCCTTGACTCATTGGCTTAAATCTTGATCTTTTACATAGATACATTTTCGTTATTATTTTACAAAATCAAGCAAGTCATGCTGTAAATACATGGAAATTACTAGTAAGTGGGATGTACAAATAATAATAGTTCACTTTATTTTAGAATTGGCCTAGTTAATAGAAAAGTCTCAGCAGGTGAGAAATGTAGTTTCCTGAAGCCAGCAGAGAAAGTTGGGAAGGATCTCTGATAGGAATCTTGAGTTTATGTGAGGCTTTCGATGCTTTTCTCGAAGGTAGCTGTGGCATTACTGAAACATTATTCACTGTGGCAGATGCTTTTTCTGTAACTGTTTGCTGTTTTCACTGCTGGAAATAAATTAAAACGCATATGTGCTAAAATGCTCTGTTTTTCTGACGCTGCTTTTGTGGGGTTTTTTTGGGGGGGGAAGTACAACCTCTAATCAATTGTACTGTTTACATTTTAATAAATACTTTCTATTCCTCAATTTAAAAAAGTACTTTCCTTCTTTACAGACCTTCAGATGCAATGCCTGAGAGTAATAATTAAACAGGCAGCCCTGCATCTGGCTTCAGGTGTCAGTATTTTCAAGAACGTTTGATAGCAGTTGCATCGCTAAAATTATGCTGTGGGCGGTGACGTGTTTGCAGTGTAAAATACAAACAAACCCCACAAAACTATGCCTTCATTTTTTGGTTTTGTTGGGGTTTTCCCCTTTGTCCATGCATATTCCTTTAGGTAAAGGCAGTGTCTAGATGAAGAAGTGGATCAGCATCATTCCTGGTGGCCAAGCTGACCAGGATATCTTTGTGCTGTGCACGTAACACTGGACTGTCGCAATAAAGTGTTATAGAAGGAACACACTTGTTGTTTCCTCATCTTGGATCCGTGCAAACAAATGGTTTCCCTTCAGAAACCCCTGGCTGAGGACGCAGTTTCTCCTACAAATTGAAGTAGAGAAATTTGCAAGAGATAAGCTGAGTATATCCAGTTTCAGAATCTGGACTGAGTTCTCCTGCAGACTCTTGTAGATGTACAGATTGTTAACCTTCACTCTTGTCATTAGGACAGAGTGTTCACACTTCTCTGGGGAGCAGTCCATTCTTGTTTTTGTCCCTGCAGAGCACTCCTTTGCTCCCATTAAAAGGAAGCTGGGAAGAAACAAGCAAGCAAGGCTCTTTCCGAGGTCATGGCAAAGGGCAGATTCCTTCCCATGGGAAGAGTGTTGGATAGAGGAAAAGTCTGCCTTTCCTTCCCACTTTCCTGATGCTCCATCTCCACCCATCGCGCTGTGGATGTTTCAGCTGGAACGAGTTACAGCCTTGAGAAAGCTGCACTGTGCCAGCAGTCAAAACTTGGATTTTCATGTGCTCCTGTTTAAAGAGTGCTGGAAACAAATCCACTCACAAAGGATCTTTGATTTAGAAGTTTGATAGATTCAAATGAAGGATTTCATCTTTGAAAAATGACATAGAAAGCAACCAATGCTAAGTGTTTGTAAGGACTACAAAACAAGTGAGAGTCTGCCCACAGGCACTCTGGGGAAAAAAAGAATTCCCTGAGAGATCCCCAATCCCTAATATATTTTCCTAAGATATCTCTGTCACCCTTAATAAGCTTATGAACTGCTAATCAGTCTAAGAAAGCAAAGGTTGTGAAGGTTTATATCCCTATGGATCCCTGGGTTACTCTCTTCGGTTGCAATAAATGCTTTCGTTTGTACCAAGAGCATGAAGTTTCCTAAATAAAACTCTTTTGGGAGGAGGACTGAGGATTTACATCACTCCCATGGCATTAGGGAAGTATTGGAGTATCAAGCTACACATCCTCAGCAGCTGTTAAATAACACAAAAACATAAGCCAAAGTGCAATCTTAACATTGTCTTTTTTTTTTTTTTTTGTTAAGCCAGACCAGTTAGATTTTTTGGAATTTTCTTACATTTTG
Source organism: Aleadryas rufinucha (assembly GCA_013397815.1). Classification (NCBI taxonomy): domain Eukaryota; kingdom Metazoa; phylum Chordata; class Aves; order Passeriformes; genus Aleadryas; species Aleadryas rufinucha. The sequence goes on from VZTH01012664.1 coordinate 125,980, forward strand.
TCTCTCTTTCCTTTTTAAAGCAATTTTACTGTCTGTTTGGAAAAAAAATTATAAAAGGGGATGAAAAAAATCTATAGACAAATCTACAGTTCAGAGGGTACAAAGTGCTATTTTAGGCTGTAGTGTGTCAGATTTCCATGTTACACCAGTGGATCACCATTTACATGCCCAATTTCCCCATAGTTACTGTCTTATTATGTCTGAGGTACCTCCAGAAGAGGGGACTGGGGGAGAAATGCCACTTTCTTTAGTAGATTTTCTGAAAGAGTTATTGTGTCTTTAAGAAGCTCTCCACAAATCATGGCGTTTGCTGCCTGCAAAGTGAACAAGGACGTTGGATATGGTGCTACAAACCTTTCAAGCCATAAAATTAAAACAAGGCTCTGCAGATGGATGTAAGGAGACGGGAGTTTTCATGTTTGTCACAAATATGTTGAGAGATAATTGTGGGATAGGCTACACATGGAAGGAATTGAAGATGCTATGGTCTATGCACACCTATGTGTTCCCTCCTTACTGTTACTTTACAGTAACACAGGGTTTGGCTTTGTTCCGAGATACTTACGCTGGCAACATAAGCTGCTCTCTGGCAACAGAAACCAGTATTTAAGTGTTATTTTAAACTTAAAGGAGGGGGGGAAAAGGAAGAAAGAAAGTGGAGGAAGAAAGATGAAACTGAATTCTCCAACTGGCGTGTATTTCTACGTCAGTATAGCTGTATGTTGTACCTTAGCTTGATTTCATGAAAATTATGTCCTCTATTCCTTCTGAGAAGAAATATAGTGGCAGCTCTTAGTTTTGTTATGAATTTATACTTGCATTTCTTTTAAAAACGCAGAGAGAAAAAGACCAAATGCCACGGAAGTGCAGAATGCCTGTGGTGATTTAGGTGGTGGAAATGCACAGTTTCACCACATTTTAGACATCATTATTACATTGGAGTAAGTCTTGCTGCTTGTAGAATCAGGCCACTGAGGCTTACTTGTAGCTTTTGGCCTGAGCATGGGCAAAACATTGCACGGTTTTATTTGTTATGTGTCAATAAAGGGGAGCCTGAAAAGAAAAAAAAATAGAGTAAACTAGGCTGTGTGTATAGGAAATAGAAGCATATAATCCGTACTCAAGGGAGGATTCAGGGAGGGAGCACAGATCCTCTGGTCTGCTTTAGATCTGGGGGAAGAGGTCCTTCGGTCTTGTGCCGGCTTGTGTCACTGCTGTCCCAACCCCCAGTGTATCCTGCTCAGCGTCCAAGGAGTGATTCATCCTGCCACAGAGGGCTGGGAGCACATCCATCAGCTCTTCTCCCCATGAGGTGATCCAAGGTAGATTGTAACATGGGATTAACCGACAGGTGTTCTGATGAAGGATTATAAAAGCCCTCTCAAAATCTGAGTCAGAAGACTAAACCAAATGTTTTCAAAGGCAGAATAAATTCCTGACATGGGGTTAAAGGTTGAGGCCATCTATTTCTATCTTTCTCATCTGTTTTTTTTCTCATTTTTCCGTTGGCATTTCATTTCTGGGATAGATGTTCCTGTAATGAGAAATTCTAATAAGGGTTGCACTGTCATCTTTCCAAGGAAGGCGTGAGCTGTAAATTTTTCAGAGCCACTATACACAAATGTATAATAAGTAACTATGAAGTAGTTTTGTATTTATCTCCAGCCTGGTGCCTTGAGTTCCTGTCACCATTAAAAAGGCCTATGCTTATGTGATCATCAGGATTTGGATATTGTGATGTCAATTGAGGTTATCCAGGAAAATGGATATTATCATATAAATTCTTTGTGATAAAAAAATCCCAATCTGGTAGGTCACATAAGGAAAGTTCCTGTTAAGAAGATTTTAATAACTAAGCTAATTTTTTAACTTGATCAGTAGCTTTTCATCCCTCAACTCAGACCACATCAACTTTTTTGACACTGTTTGGTTTTAAAAGATCTCTTTTGTAACTCATTGAGAGTTAATTGCATTTTGTTATTTGCTCCATAATTGGCATAATGTAATATGCTAGCAAAAATGAAGATATATGAGAATTCATTCTTTGATGCTTCTTTTGGGACTGATCACCGGTTAAATGGATTATTATTAAAATTAATAATGGTAAAAGCTATGAAATTACTATTATAATATCCACGTAATCCTAGAAATCTAATTACTACTTGTATAAAAATTTGTTACATGCATTATTTAACAGTGTTCTTATTTCAGACAGTGTGGTGTCCACGATACTAATTGGTGTCTTCCCATAATTTAAATACTAAAAAAATTATTACAGGGGAGTGTAAATCGATGAGCTCTCAGCAGTCTAAAATTAACATTCATATGATGCATTTAGCAAGGAGAAGCTCTAACTTGACGCCAGACAAGAGACTTAATAATCTCTCTTTTTCAGTGGAAATGGGCTTTTTATGGATAATGTAGTTTGACTATCTAGAATTTTATCTGTTCTGAAGGTCTTGCTGACTGGTCCAATTTGCAGCATTTCCCCTGAACACTAGAGGACAAATCCTGTCCTTCATTCAAATGGCATTTAGTGACTGTCCTTGAAAATTTCCCTTTGAAAACTTAGGCTGTTGATCACTGAATAGTCAGTTGCCTCATGGCCTCTCTTTTAGTCTGTTCCATGTTCTCTTTAGGAAGAAATAAAAGTCTATGTAGTTACTTTTTCCTTTTAAAATTATATTTATATACATTTATATTTCCTCCATATTTATATTTCATCCATATTTATATCAGATATGTATTATTATATTAATTGCTCCCTTCAGTCCTGCAGCTGCCCACCCTCTTTAACCTCACTTTAACTCCACAACAAACAATTGTGTGCTCTCTTGCCCTTATTTCATAGTGTTTTCCATCTTGAAGCTCCTAGCATAGCTCAAGTTCCTTTTGCAATGAGCTCCGTGGGTATCTCCAGACTGCTGAGGAAAAGCCAGGAACATCTCCAAAGGCATCAAAAACATGTTGAGCTTTGGGCACTTTTCCCCTTTTTCCTTTCACTTTTTGTATTATCATATTTTTTATCAGGTAACTATCCTGTTACCTGATAAATAAGTTGGAAAAGTTCTCTGGTATTTTCAGAAAGCATATTGCAGAAATCATAAACAGGGCTTCAGCTGCTCAGATATATTATTTGCTTTCATATTTGTGGTTTTCTATTCAAAGAATTAGGAATGTCTCAATTACCATGATGAAAGTTAAAACTCTATATTGTTTTATACCAACAGAATCCCTTAATTCTCTTTTCTTAATTTTCTGTGCTGATGTCAACAAGATAATCTGATGTGTTTGTTCTGTGGCTTTTTCTTTAGCTGGAAAAGCCAAAGGTTTTTGAAGCTAATTTGTTAAGAAATGGAGTAAGAAAATAAAGCTATATGGCCCTCATCCTAGACACATTACATTAAGATGATACATGAAGTATAAAATATTTCTTGGTAAAAGGCCCAATTATTGCTACCCAAATTTTTTCTTTGATGTAATCTTGCCCCTTGCCCCAGGAAAGAGCATGTCTCTCAAACTTTACTTGGAGCCCAATCCATTCACGAATTCTGCCATGTTGTTATGGGTGTCTTTTAACCATATTCATGATTAGATGTAGTGGGAAAACATAGCCATTGTGAGAATATCTTTTTCATGCCTCCTCACATCTTAGCACTTAGCAGTGATTTCATTTACCTGTGCACTGTGGTATAACCAGTCTTATATGTAGTCCTAGTTATACCACACACATCCTGTATACTTCAGCAGCTGGAAGAAGCTCACCAAGGGCAAGATTTCTATTCCTAGATGATCACCCACAATCATTTTAATACCATGCAATTGTTTTGTCTGAAGCTTACAAAAGTAAACAGAAGGAAGCTGCCATGAAGCCTGATGAACATGATGCCCTTAGTCCCATGATTTAATTTTAGGCAGTCCTGTGAGGAGCAGAGAGTCTGACTCAATAATCCTCGTGGTTCCCTTTCAGCCTGAGATATCCTGTGTCTCTGAGTGCATTCAGCTGAGTCCCACTCACAGCTTAAAATTCATTCTGTGAGGACAGAATAGTAAGCACAAGTCTTTGTCTATGTGTCCTTGCAGAGCTTTTGAAAGCCCTGACACACTAAAGTTGAGTGGGAATAATATTTGTGGCGTCACGTACATCAAATAGTTTTACCACAAAGGTGTTGACCTTTGATACCTTTTTGAACTTCTGTGACTGCATTAGATAGTAAATGCCTCAGGAAAACAGCTTCTCTTTCTCATTATTACCTTACTTTTTAGTGCAGAGGGATAGGTCTGTCTTGGTCTGGCCACAAAATATTGTGATGTTGGGCCTTATTGTTCCTACTTTTTATTCTCCATAGCAGATACTGTCTCTTACTGTTTATTTATGCAGTATCTATTGTAATGGTCCTAGTCAGTGTTGGAGACCCTTAATACTACTCCAGTACAAACACAGAAAGTCGCTATATACATAAATTTACATTACCAAGGTCATATCTCTTTCTTAACTTTGGTCACTTCAAGAAGTTTGGAAGAAGTGTGTGGGAGAATATGGAGACTTTTAGGTGGCTTGTGAAAGGTAAAAATGTATTGCCCTTAGGGCAAATATCTTTCTCCTGAAATGAAAGAAGAGATTGACAGAATAGACCTGCTATCATCAAAGTACCTGAAAGTCAAGCTAAAGGCATCTCTGGCTCTGAGGGTCGTTCGCTGTATTGTCCTTTTTCCTGCATCTTTGTTAAATAGGAATGCTGCCATATATCACTGGAAAGGGCAGCTGCCACTGAGGCAGAATAGCAGAGCTGGGTGATTCTGTGTAGTGAATGACTAATCCTGTTTCTAAGCCAAAATCCTGTATATAAGATGTGTTTTGCAGCTCTGCACGCCACAGATCCTGTTGGCAGCTGGGTTAATGGAAGGCCACCTTGGGCCTGGAAGAGAGTTAGTTGTGCCTTTTTGTCTTGGGAACGCATTTAGAGCTGCTGTGTGCTGCACATGTTGGCAAAATGTTCACCTATCTTTTGTCTCAAAGTGTGATGCAACAGAAAATATAAAATACCATGAAATCTATAAAATATAAAATACCATGAATTGCAACAATGGAAGGAAGCATCTATTTCAATGGTCTGGTTTTTTTTTCTAGAAAAAGGGATTTTTTCTTTTAACTGGTAATTTCTGAGGTAATAAAAAGTTAGATTTGTACACATACTTTGAATTTATGCAACTCAGGTAACTTGCCGGTGATTGTATCAGTGAATAAAACAAATTGCATGCATGCATTGCCAGGACTGCAGTGTTATTTCTCAAATTCCATATTAAGAATTATTGATAAAATATCAGGTTGTTGTAGAATTGTTTCCTCTTTGATTAATCTATCAGAATCTGATTATTCAATTTAAGCTAGTTGCCCATATCAATGAAATATTGCACAGCTTGTAAGAACACAGGAGGCTTATTGCAGAGGAAATGCAGCAAGAGTCAGAATTTACCTTTCTGTGAGTACTGTTGGGGAGAAAGTTCGAATCCTTTCCAGGCTTCCATGCAGAGCAGAATCATTGCTAGGTTCGTTCACTTGGCAGTAATTGTATACATATTAAATTCCCCTTCAGGTTTATTCAGGGTGAGGCACGCAGAAACAAATGTGCACCTTCTTGTTGAAGAGTGTTAAGTCAGAAATTCAGTACATATTAACAAGGCAACTATGAAAACAAATGTCGATGGGCTCTTTGTGTACCTGCCAAGCAGGCAGGGTAGAAGTCAACCATTTACTCTGAAGAGTTGGTTTGGGCAGGGGGAAGTCACCTTCTGCTTTAAAATACACTTTGGGTCAGGCTTCTGCTCAATAGAGCTGCATTTGGCTTATTTCTGAGCTGTCACTACTGCAGAAAAGGACCAGTTCAGGGGGTGTTCTGCAAGGAGATAACTGTAATTGGCAATCCATTTCTTCATTTCCATGCTATAGCCAGCCTTGACGAATTAATCACGATCAAATACAGGCTGCGGGAAGGGGGTGACCCACGTAGCACAGAAGAAAAATGAGGCCCTGTGCTGGCATGACAGACTAATTCTTCAATTTGCCCGTTTGACTGAATGAGGGGACTTGTTGGTGTGCTTGTCACCAGCACCGCCCATAAACAAACTGCTCGCTCTCAGTCAGAGGGTTTGGCAGGTGCGATAAAGGTTATTGAGAGCATCCCAACACCTCATCCATCACTGATGTGGGACAGGGAGCTCCTGGATTAGTCCTCGGGAGGGAAAAGTCACAGTGGCTTACAAGATCCTGCCTTGAAGAGAGAACAACCTAAATTGTGTTTGTGGAGTGATTTTGTGTCTGATCCCATGGGAACCAAAATGACTCCTTGGTTTGTCTGGATGTGTTATGGCTACTGCAAAAAACAGCAAAAATTTGGGGTTGAAGTTTAGATTATATTAGGGTACCTTCCAACATAAGCCATTCTATGATTCTGTTATTATTGCTGGCAGATCTGAGCAGTTATAGCTTCACATAGACTCTGATTTCATTCCAGGGAGCAGGAGGTAAGCCGGTTCCAGATGGAAAGGAAAACAATGGCAGTCTAAAGAAAATTATTTACTCTGATGGTTATGTAGAGAACTTGGGAACTTCTGGTAGATGTTTGCTTAATTTTCTTCTTTCTTCGTATCTATTTTTTGAAATTGTACTGCAGCTGCGTGCCTTCTAGGGTTATATTAGGAGTATGGGACTATTTTAACTGGCCTACTCATAGTAATGTTCCTTAATTAATAATGTTCTTTGTTCTATCTATGGCTATGATTTTAGTTTTTCATCTGGTAACTAAAATGGAAACAGAGCTAAGTCCATGCTGGAGCACACTGGTTTCAGAGAAGCTATGGTGATTTGCACTAGCTGTGAAATATTCCATTTCACTGAGAGGAATAAATGTGGGGTTTTGTAATTGACCCTATTCACTTTGAATAACTGCATTGAGCTCAGCAGATGAGAAATCTTGTCCTAAGTATTGTACCTTTTTTAAAATACTTGATTTGGTCAGGGAAGACTTTATCTTACTTTTTCTGGCAAGAGTATCTAGCCCCTTGAAAAGAACATTACTTTGAAGTCTGATCTGTAAACAATTTGTGTATCTCTTTTATTCCTTTCAGTATATTACTTATATATAAGAGAATGAAAGTACTTGTTTTCCCATATATTACTAGATAATAATCTGTATGTACTATTTTCCAATTTAGTTTTAGACAATGCAGCATATAATTTTTTTCCCCTTCTCTCTGTGATGTTAGCAAGAACCCTTTAACAGAAATACTGTGCAATACTATTTAAAGGGTAATAATTTATTGTATGTGATACTGTGGCAGTGGAAGACTTTTTGCACCCTTCTGTTTCATTTCTCTCTGGAATACGAACATTAAACCTTCATATTCAGGGAGTATCCCATATAGAAAATATAATTGTTCATCACACATTGTGACTTGTTTCTGTTACAAACCAAGTTTTGGGTTGCTTAGTCCAATTGAGTAGCACTTCCAGGTCACTCATTGAGGAAAGTGCTATTCAATGTGAATATTTTTATGTCACTTCTGCATGGGGAAGGCCTGGTTCAAAAACCCCTGAGCTAAATAAGAGCCAATATAAATGTCAGCACATTGTTCTAGCTACCAGCCAGTACTGTGTTTTCTGTATCCATTTTCTTGTTTCTCGGTTTTGATGGACAAAAACATATTTCTAAATTAAAAAAGATGTCGTGTGAAGTGTTTGGCATTTTGATGAGAAAAAATACAGGATAGGAATATCTAGAACTTATGATTAAGAAAAACAAGAGCATCCTCAGGATGCGAGTAAATAGACTGTTCAAGCGGTGACCAGTGTGTGGTGCGTAGCTTTATGTACCAGCTCATTATCCAATGTTGGAAAAATGGAGTATCAGTTTTATGCAGAATGCTTATCACCGTCAATTGCCCAGTGTAGGCTGTGAGCTGCAGACAGTGCAATCATAATAGCTCCTGAACTGATGCAGTTTTATTCAGATTCAGAACATTAATCATTCTCTTATGCCCTTAATTACCATCAGGTAGTTACACTTGTGTCTGTAATAGGTGCTAAACATTCTGCCACTGATAGGTTTTTAACCATTCTTTTTGTTGTAGCAGTCAACATTATAGCTGACTGTTAGGAGGCCAGAACATATTTTTTAGCCTAGTGCCATTAGGAACACGTCCAATGACATTTGGAGCTGTATTTGCTGGTTGGTTGTAGCTTTCTGGCTTTGGTTTGATTTTCAGGGTGTTTTTTTTCCTGTCTTTAGGAATGAGAGTAAAGAACAATTCTGTTGCTAAGCTGGCACTGCTTAATTAAGAGATGATGGGTTTTTTCCCTTTTGGCCTAGTTTACAAAGTGAGAAAGGAAGGAGAAGCTGATATATTTTTCACAGTACTAAAAACAATATAGAAGAAACAAGTGATGCTATTTACATACTGGCCATGCTAGTCAGTGCTCTAGAAATCTTCTGTTGTATTTTGCTATCAACATTATGTGTTACAATTCACTAGTTTTCAGTAAAGCAATGAATCACCAATGTATAGTAGGCCCTTCCCAAAAAAAGACATGAGATTCAAAGCTCCCTTCTAATCAAAGCTGCTAGCCATGATTCAGGCAATGGAAATGCATATTGCAAATGCTTCTGTGTTATTCCTAATGAGGATTTCATGTTATGAAACCTCATGGAACCTTGTACCTGTCTCTCAGTTGTGTAGCTTGGTGTAGTTGACACCATTTTATTGACTGTAGGTAATCAGAAGCAGTGACTGTAGTTACCCTTTCTTTTTTTAAATTTTACTTTTACTTTTTTTTTACTGGGTTGGAAGAGACCGAGATCACCGAGTCCAACCCCTGCCCTAACACCGCCTCAACTAAACCATGGCACCGAGTGCCACATCCAATCTTTTTTTAAACACATCCAGGGATGGTGATTCCAACACCTCCCCGGGCAGACAATTCCAGAACTTTATCACTCTTTCAGTAAAAAAACTTTTTCCGAACATCCAACCTAAATTTCCCTTGGCACAACTTGAGACTGTGTCCTCTTGTTCTGTCAGCTGTTGCCTGGAAAAAGAGACCGACCCCCACCTGACTACAACCACCTTTCAGGTAGTTGTGGAGAGTGATAAGGTCACCCTGATTAGTGGCCAGGAGTTAGAGAATATACAACTGTCAAATTTGATGTAACTCCCCACATATATTTTCAGTTCATATTTTCCAAAACTGTGCACAAGTGATGTGGGAACGTGTAACTACTCTGCGCTTGTATTTCTTTAGTAATGCCAGCATGTTCAAAATTCATACTAAGGGGCAGTCAGTGATGTTCTGGCTGTGGAATTTGAGGCATTTGATGGTAAAAAATTAGCTTCCAAATGCTTTCTTAACTTGTTTCATGTTTTCAAGATTCTCTTTCCTAGTCGTTGACCTTCTTCTGAGTTTCCCATGTTGATTACGTGGCATTTATGCTGACCTTAACTAAGGGGAGCATTTTCTGAAAAGGAATAAATAGAAACGTTTCTCCATCAGCACTAATGCCAATAAAACACAGGTCTGAAGTTCATAAACATATATTAAGTTTAAATTACATATTATTTAAAGAAATTATCTACTTTTAAAAAATTGCATTTGATAACAAATTACGTTTGCAAACCAAGACCAATTTTCATAAATTATTGAAGTTCCGTGGTATCAAAGCTTTCTGCTAGGAAGAGGTCACCTTGATATTTGTACTGAATACATTTCAGCCTTGGCTCCACATTTTATCATTCTTGATGTCTTAAATTTTCCCTTACCTCCACAGTTTTTTAAAATCTACTTATTTTTATTATTTGCTTTTATGACTCACTGTCAACATATTTCACTGATTTTCTACTTACTAAACAAAATGGTTCTGCCTGAATTTCATGTGTAGCCTTAATTTTGTAACTTTTAATGTACGATCCATGCTATTTAGGTTACTCTGTATTTATTGCTTGTTTTTTGTCACTGCTGACTAAATACATTAATGTCTGTGGATCTCTAAATTGTAAGGCTCCTCTCTTCCTCAAAAATGTCAGGACTGATGATGAAACTCTCTTTCTCTTCCTTTACAACAAATCTAAATATTCACATAGTAAACAGTAGAAGATAATCACAGGCTTCAATCCAGTCCTGGATTATCTGTCTATAATGTTCAGACAGTATCATCACATTGGCACGCGTTAGATGCAGTTATTTAAAAGACACTTTGTTTTATCAAAAACCACCAAAACAACCACCATCAAACACCCAGACAATCCTATCTAAGCACTGTTTGTCCACTCCAGTTCCCCCTGCTGTGAGGATGCTCAGCCCACAGCTGCCCCAAGACTCATGGCCTCCTCAGGTCTGTCAGTCCACCTCCTAGCCAAACCATTTCAAGCCCAAAAAGCATTGCTTGGTGCAAAACCACCTAGACTTGGAGCTGTTGAATCCAGTCCAACCCACTGATTTGGCCCAAAGCAAAGGATGTCCACACAAACGTTTCACCCAGCAGGTCTGAGCATGGAGTGACTCCTGGGGGACAAGGATGTGTCAGTAGCACCTTCATTTGTTAAAACTGGATTTAGAAGGTAATGTTTTTTCACACTCTGAACTTGCTTTGTTCAAACTGGTTTGTGGGCTTTTTTATTTTTTTTACTGGATTTTCAAAAGTACTTCAGTCCTTTAGAAGCACAAATTCTTTTTGGTGTGTTTCTGGTGGTATTATCCCATGCAGCACATGAGAAAGATAGATGTGGAATCTGATGGGAAGTCATAAGAAAGAAGATTGATGTTAAAATTTTAGCACAAGAAAAGCACAGAAGCTCACATATTCATTGTTTCCTCCCTTGACTCTGTAATTGCACACTAGCTCTTTCAAATGTGTTCTAACCAGTTTTTAAACTGCTTGCAAAAGTTTGTCCGACTGCTATTTTTTTTTCTTCTTCGCGCTCTTTCAAGCTGTTTAGATTATTTTTTCCAAATTCCTGCTGGAGAGGGTGTCTTAATTTGACTTCAGTTCCCTTCTTTTGGTGTTTGCATGAACTCAGACAACCTGCAGCAATTAGTCTTCTCGTTTCTTCAAATTAATTTGTTTCATAGAGGTTTAATTGTAATCTCCTATTCTCTGAGGAATACAAATCTGTCTTCTTTAACCCTTCTGAATTTTAGAGGTCCTTCTTTCACTTGGATGCCCAGCACTTTATTTCTGTATTCCTAGAATACTTTGAAGTTAAATACTGAGTGCTGGTTTTATGGTGGTTTCCACCTAGCTTGATCAGTATCTATTACAGTGCTAGTATAATTTATTTTTACTTATTCTTAAATGGTTTTTATAGCAACTGTACCTTTCCTTGTTGTAATATTTTAAAATAATAATGTTCAGACTTTCAGTGGCATAACACCACAAACTTTGAGTATGTTATTCTTTTTCTATCTCCTGGTAGTTACTGTAAGTTTGGCAGGTTTTATTTGTATCAGCACCAACCCGCATGAGATTATTTTGCAAAATTCATATATAAATATGTAAAATTCACATAAACATAGGTATTGATCTCATTGGGTTTGACACATCAGAACTGTGAGTTTTCCTGCTTTGCTGTCAGGGTCCTCTCTTTAGCAATTAATCCCTAAAAAAACCCCATTTTTTTTTGTAGAATGACAGTCTCTTAGTTTTGTAAATCTAACTGGAAATGTCTAACTAGAATTGGTGTGTGTGTCCCCAAGTACCTTATGTTGATGTCACCAGCACAAGTACTCTCATGCCATAATTATCCATTCCCTTTCTTTCTTATGTTTTTTCTGCTTGTGATTGGGACTTCTTTTTGCAGGCTTTCAAGTTGTGTGTTTTGGTGGGAAAAAAAAAAAAAAGTAGAATATTTTATGGAAAAGGAATCTGTGGTTGTATGGTGGCTTGATGTTGGCTGCCAGATGCCCACTCAGCCACTTGCTTACTTCTCCTCCTCAGCAGGACAGGGGCAAAAACAAGATGAGAAAATCTGTGCACCAAGATGAAGACAGGGAGGTGATTTGCCAAGTACCGTAATGGGCAAACCAGTCCTGACGTGGGGAAAATTAACTTCATGTATTGTCACTTAAAATAGATTTACCTAGTGAGAGGCAAAGGTCTCCCCTGGACTCCATCTTTCCCAGGCTCAACATCACCCCCTCACTCCCAAATCTTCTCCCACCTCCTGCAAGAGGAGCTTGCAGAGCTGTTTCTCACTTTTTTTTTTTTTTAATCCTCACTCCCAGGTACTGTTTTGCCCTTTCTAGATTTTGACCCATGCATTGATACATACATACAACTTGCCCTCCTTCGTGCAGTTTTGGCTGGTTTTTTTACTAATTTCTGTTCCCAGAGATGTGAGGAAGATTGAGCTGTGGAGGCTGGTGTCTGCATACCAGTAATTCACTGAAATAATCCCAACACAACTCAATATTGCAGTGGTATTTTTCACAATCTGGAGATGAGCAGCTGTCATGATAAAGTGAACTATCTTGAGTGTAATTGTAAATATAGCGAGGACGCTTTGATGAAATTAATGGAAATCACATTGGCTAAAGCTGTTCCCTAGGCTTGATTCTAAGGCTTACATTATTTTTGATTATGTAACAAGCTCTACTGAATTGACACAACTTCTTTTCATGTATCCCCCAATTAAAAATCTTCTATTTTCCCTCATTTGCCTCATTGCTTAACAATCAATGAGGTTGCTCCATGCAATGCATTTAATGCTTTTCCATATCCCTTCTGCTAATCTGCCTGGGATGTCATGTTTCCGAGAGGATTAGTTGTGTTTGACTGTTGGCATGGACCTGCCTTGAAAGGGTGGTTTTCCCCAGGCATAGTGTGGGTCATCTCATGCCAACCATAAGCATAACCTAAATTTAATTTTTAATTTAAAGCGCTGGAACAAACAACCCCTTTGCTGCCACACGGCCACATTTACAAGGAAATTGAGGTGGGAGGTCAATTTTCACTTTAAGACTAGGTTTGGAGATGCGTGTGTTTTAAAGTGGAGGTCTTTAAATCTCACTTGTCTGACAGGTGGTAAGAAATTTACATTTAAATTGTCCACATCAGCTTCTTATTTGTACTGCATTGTCAGACAAAAGAGATTTCTTAGTCTTTCAAATCTTTTGCTGCTTGATCTGGCCAACCATAGCATGGGTTCCTTTGTTTCAAATCTGGACATTTTTTCTGACTACAGTAATTGTCATTTCCTTTGTAATTGCTTTTTCCCCTGTCTCAGTTTGAATATTGTTCAAAATTACTTGAAAAACGTGTGTTTGGGCTTTTGGTTTCCCTCAGAAGAGTGGCACCTTACAAAATTAAATCATTTTACTTTAAGGCTGGATTTACCACTGTTGGTCTAACCAGAAATGCTGACGTTTATTAAACCTTTCTGAACGCTAGGAAATCCCATTCCTTGCTAAAGCAGAACATGCTTGCTCATATAATGATTTAAAAAATAAATTTTAAAAACCCCAACAATACACTGACAACTTACCAGAATACATGTTGAAAATGCTATTTAAAACAAGTGTCAATAAGACCTAAAGTTCCTATCAAGACTAAATTGGATTTGAGTTTCTGGAATTGGAAGTGCCATTAACTGGTTATTTAATTTCCTTTTTGATTGAAGAATGCAAGACTCAATAAATGCATAATTGTGAGTGAAATGCAAACTAGAGATGTTAGGAGAAATCGTATTTTTAACAAATACTTGTTTGACAATTAATGCTGTGATCTTTTAAAACACTGAAGAATCTGATGAGATCTGGGTTATTTTGTTGATCAACTACCAGTATTGGGCCTAAAAAGCAATGCTTCTTGGGGGGATTTTTAGTCAAAAGTCTGGTGGTGAGGTTGTTCCAAGAGATAAGGATATTTTTATATTTTACCCATTAATTTTTTTTTTTATACCCTTTAGCATCTGAGGTCTTCCTAAGAGCACCAGAAGTGTGTAATACACTGTTGTAACCAGTTTTGTAACCTAAGGCAGGTTTGCTGAAATCGGTTTGAAATTTCAGTTTTTCCTTACTCTTACTTTAATCCAGTTTTTCCCTTTATTACAATCCCTAAAAAATCTTTCTAATAACATTTCATCTGTTGTGTATACTGCTGTAGTCTCAGAACATGCAAAAAGGTTTTTTGGTGCAGCATTGGGAAGAAGGTTGAAGGGGTGCTGGTGGATTCCATGTAGTTTTTCTTGATGAAGTTGTTGCTGCAATACATCCTGAAATGAAGATAAATAGAGCAGATTGGCTGGTTGCTGATACATACAGGAGCATAAAATCAAATAAGGCACATTGTGACCCTTGCAGGGCAAAAAGAAGGATACATGGTGCCGACCTTTTGCCAGGCAGATGACTACTACAGAAATGAAGTGGCATCTGGCCAAGGGGAAAAAATGCTTCCTCTTAAAAAATCAATGCATAAAATTGTTGAGATAGTGCAATGATGCGTCACGCCCAACAACCTGCACAAGCACTTGTTTTAGTAGCGTACATGCAGTGTGTGTTCAGATAGCATGAAGTGCCTTTCTGTACAAGCTATTAAGCATCAAATTTAGAATGCACACCCTCTCTGTTCCTCCCAAGTGTACGGGTGTTTTTGAGCTCCAGATTGGATGGAAGTATTTCACTTTTGAGCTGTTGTAGATTTCCTGAATACAATAGCTGCTGGTGTGACCCTTTAGTATGGTTTATTGCTGCCCGAGGCAAGAATGGGAAAAAATCCACAATGTGAGTAACGACAAACCAAGAATCAATAATGCATTTGTTAAAAAGACTAAACTAAGTAGATTAAATGTGCCAGACATAGTATCTTGCTTTTTCACCCAACCTGCCCTATAACTTTCTTCCACATATGTCTTTTGGGAAAAAAGATGAAAGAACATCCTTATTTCCTACTTTTTTTTTCTTTCACGAGGAGTAAGTATGTATTGTTTCAGCTGATTATGTGCTCTTAGGAAATCTTTGATCTCCCTTGGACAGGAGATAAGAACAGTGCTTCAGCAGGAATAATGTCAGATAGTTTTGTTTGTTCTTGTACGTGCATGGCCTTCCACAAATACTCTGTTGGTTTTAGAGAATCCAGCTAGGTCTTTGGGTTGCATCTGTTAGAGCAACTGAACATGGTGAAAGTGATTCAAAGGCTAGAGCTGGGCTGACAACACTGTCTGTGTTCTTTATGTGATTTTGTATTTTTTTCACTACTGCCTATGTGTGTTTGATTCCTCTGAAGTTTCTCAGACTTTCTATGCTGCCATCTCCCTTCATTTTGCAGTGGTGGCTCATGTCCATTACATACGTGTTTGCACAATTCTTTTAACTCCTGTCATGGTGTGCTGCCTATTCGAGTCAAAGTACTAAGAGCTCCAGCAAAGCCAGTAGCCCTGATATTGTCTCTCACATTCAGCCTTTCTCCCCAAAATCCTACTCCCTGTCTTGCAGCAAGAGGTTCCATGCTCCCTCCCTCTCCTCTTCTTCCTCCACCTCAATCTTCTGCTCTTCTGTGCATTTTCTTGGCTCCTGCTGTCGGCACAAAGATCCTGGCAGCAAGAAGAGCGAGCCTCTCATGGCAATTCCTACCCCTTCTCCCCCTGCCCAGCCTGTAGTGGCAGATGTATTAGTAGACATCAGAGACTCAGTAAGGTGTGGCACATCAAGGATATCTCTACTTCAGATGAGCTTTCAATTAGAGCCTGCAATCAGTAGCAAAAAGCCATGAGGAATAGGGCTTGGCCAGGTACGGAACCATTACTTTATTCCTGCTGCTAAACAGATCATCCCTTAGTGCTTAGAGACAGTGTGTGTCAAGGGGGGCCTGGGATAGTTTCAGTGGAGGTTAAGGAGGTTATCACTGCCCTTGACCACACTTTTCAAGAGAAAGTACCAGTTTCAAGTGGAATTCAGAGCATGTGGGTGCGTGGGGGTTGGTTTGGTTGGGTTTGATCTCCTGTGGCATTAGCAAGACACTTTAGGAAGGTAGGATTGATTCCTTACACTTTGCTTCACTTGAGAACAAGGCATTTTTATTTAAATCAGTGGGTAGAATAAATATTTAACCTTGTTGGAATTGTAACTACACTGAAGCCAATATCCCATTGCTCTGCAATTCAGTGTATGATGGGAGATTGCACAGCTGACTAGTGCTTTACACATTGTTTCAAATTACTTTGGCTGTATTATGTTGCCACCCTAAACCCCATCTTGCTTGCTATGTATGGTTAAATAGAAGATTAAATACTCTGTATTAGGAAGCTCATGTACACTTTGAAATCTCTTTCAATTAACATTTCTTTGTACAATGCTTGTTTCTGGAATAGCAATTCTGGATATGGTGTAAAGTGTGTTTAAAGGAGAATGATGTGCTTGAGCTCAGGAACCGCTGCATACATGTGTTTAAACAGCTGTGTCATTTACACAGGCATTGCATATACACTCTCAAAGGTAGATTTTATAATTGCAAGACTACCTGCATGAGTATATCTTCCACTTGCACTTGCATTGTGTATGCTTTCTCTTACCGTAGGAGAATGCTAAGGGCCAGAGCAGCAAGATCTTTTTCCTTTCAGTGTTGTGCTGGTGTCTTTCTGATCTTTCCCCTACTCTGCTCAGCTTGGAGCCTTAATGTTATACTTGGGCATTAGAAATTTCCTGTCAGACAGAAAAACTCCATCACACAGCACAGGAAACAGCACAGCTACAAAGCAGTTTTGCTTCCCAGATTCTCCAAGTATTGCTTTCTATGGTTTTTTTACAAGACTGCTAGAGAATCCATTTCTCCATGATGTGATCCCCCTGCAAGCACGCTCCTTTACAAATGCTGGAAAAATGAAACCAAAACCTTGACTTCCAATAAATAAAATCTACTGACTACTGCAGAAAAGTGAAATTCTTACACACGTGCAGATCTCCTTCAGAACGGCATTGTGATACTTCCTGCAGCAAGGAACTCGTAGGGAAGCTCTGTTCCTCCTCAGTAGTCCAAGTGTAAATGCATTTTCACTAAAACTTCTTCCACCCCTCCAATGCTAATAAATATCAAACAACTCAGTAAACTTGAAATCTAGTTTTTCTTCAGTGGAATCCTTAGACTTACTGGTGCAAGCCTCTTCTCACATGATCAACATAATTACAGTGTGTGGGTCTGTTCAGCTGACACTTTTAACACAGTTATATGTCAGGTATTTTTCCAATGATATCAGCATGGCAGTGTGTGAAATGAAGCACGGTGTGATACTGTATGGTTCAGAGAAAACAGCAGTGACCTTGTTTGTCTTGCATCTCAGCCACCTTTTGGCAACCGACTTCCTTCAGCCACAGCCTTAAGCTGAGCCCAGACATGCAACAGAAAAGCACCTGAGTTGTAGATGGTGCGGGTGAGTTGATGTGCTGATCAGATGGGAGGTCCCTGCCACACAGCACACACTGGGCACCTTTTCTGACAAGCCAAGGCTGGGCAAGCCCTGTTACCAAGAGAGCCCGTGTATCTTGCCCTGCAACTTGTCTTGATTTTGCTGGCTTGCATGAGTTTCATCATGTTCCCTGGTGCCAGCATTGACCCTGACTGACTTAAACAAGGATCCCTGTGTTACCCAGTGCACTTCGGTAGCTGAAGAAAGGCTCTCCCTTATTTCATTTCTCTACCAGCTCTGTGTCACTGTATCAGAGAAGAGAAGTTCTTTTGAGATTCTGTATTAACCACCTTCCACCAGTTGCATCTGTTATGTCAGTGGAAATGATTCTTCAGGAACTGCATGTAGTTTTGTGTTGCTGGTGAATTTTTGCACTCAAGGAAAATGTAAAGGTGTGTACCTTTCTTGGGAGGAATCGAGAAGCATATAATGATTTCTTCAGAATAATGTTTTGTTTATGCATTTTGAAAATTTCTTATTTCCCTTTTTTGTTTTACATGAATGATAATTAATTACTGTAGCACAGTGCGTGAAGGATGCAGTGAATTGCTGCAACTTTGTTTCTTGGGGTAACAGGTCACTGGTTTTTCACAGAACTTAATTTCACTGTCTTTCTTAGAGTTACTTTTTGAGTGGACAGCAAATAAGGTTTTCTCTGGCGGAATGAGTTCAAGAAGGCAAGGTAGGCTATTTAGCAGAAGATTCATGGCTCTTCTGTTTAGTCTTCAATGTAGCTGATCCAAATGAGGGTATTTTCTTTCCGGGTTATAAGTGTCCCCAAAAATGATCAAGGTAGGAACTTAGCATGTTTGTCCAATCACTATGTGACAATGGTTATTTAAAAAAAAAATAAAAAGGTGAGAGAAAAAAGCAAAAAGCTCAAGAATAGCAACAAAATAAGCTTTTTGGTAGAATACTGTCATCTCTGCTTCCAAACAGAACGGATTTACCATGGTAATGGGAATCAACCTAGCATGAGTGAATTCATTTTGACTACTAAAATACATCTTTGACAAGATGATTATATGGGATCAGTTGCAAGATTATGCTGCTTATTTCACAGCTGAAGGACAAGTGGATGTATTGAGTTAACCCTACCTCAGGCACGCTGAGCCGTGCATCGCATTTGTTCTCTTTTACTGTCATAAGCACTATCCTCTCTGTTGTCAATAGCTGGCCTTAACCCACATGGCCATAATGAAGCGCAGTTATTTACGTGTGTGTTGGGATTCAGAAGGTGTTTTATAGTACCAACACCAGCTTTCAGAACATGTATGGAATAAATGCTCGGTACCTTTTTTCCCTTCTTTCCCTCCTCTTCTTTCCCACTTCTTCTTTCCTTTAAAACATCTTTATATTTCATGCTGTTGCAGTGTGTAGACCGCAGCATGTGTGTGTATAACCCTTTTTATATGTATGTCCTCCTTTTATGTATACCTTCCAGAATGTTCTTTGTACTTCAAAGCCCCATTAGTCCCTGGTTCTCCTGTCCCTCCCCTCTCCTTCCCCAGTGGTTGTTGTGTTGCCACTCAGCACTCTCTCCGCCCCCTGGCCCTCACCCGACTGGTTTATGTTGCTCTATCCCCCATTGTACCACCCCCTATATAACCCTGGAACCCTCCACTGTCTGTGTCTTCTGCCCCTGGATTCCTTCAAGGAATAAACCCCTTGGAACCCCACGCAGAAGGCCCCTCTCTCTGCCTCCTTTATCTCCGGTTGATGCATCCAAAGGCTGTGTGAGCGTGAGAGAGCGCTCCCTCCGCCCAGGTGGGTCTGGGTGGCTGCAAGGTGGCTCACGAGCCCTCCCTGAGAATGCTCTACGGAGGGCTGGCGACTCCGGGAGTGCCAGGTCCTGCGCAGACGCTCAGGGACGACGCAGCGCTCCGTCCGTTCCGCCCCCACCGCACGGCTGCATCCACACCATCTGGTGCCGATGATTCCCACACAGCAAGTACTTGATGCATAGTGGAGATACCCTGTCATACTGACTGCAGAGACGGCCTTCAATACAGTCCCACAGTTTAAAAATGGGATGAGCTACTATTTGAAGAGCATCATTTATATATCTATATTCGTATTGACGAATTTACGAACTTAAAACGTGGAAGTTTTTCTATTTTAGCAGTCTTGTTGATTAAGCCATGGGGCTCAGGGTTGATTTTAGCACACAGGAACAGTCTGCAAACTGTTACATCCTGATATATGCACAAATATGCCAGTGTAGATATTTTTCTGAGAAAATATGAAAACACATAATGATTATTTGTGTTGATGTGCATTTGGTTCCTTTCATGATTTGCTTCAAAATGAAACCATTAAAACTGGCAAATGAGAATATTAAGCCTGTGACAAGCCTTTTAGACTCCATAGAGAAGGGAACATGTTTTAAATGAATAAAAACCTGCCTAGCACTTAGGCTGTGCTGGCAAAAAAAAGATACAGACCTTTTTTTACCAGGATGAGTTGATTTACAGAAAACATTAGGCATCTCAGTTAAACTGACAGATTGTAACACTTACCCCTACAGCTACTGAAGTGATTTTCTGGATTGACATTTGCTTGTTAGTATTATAGCCCTCCCTTTATAATCTGTTATCTTAATCCTCAGATAGATCGTATTAAGGTTTGATTACTTAATACCTGTGTTTTGTTAATGGGCTTTTCATGGGGAGGTGGCATTACCTGATTGTAAGTTAGACATTTTTAGTAAGATTGGATCAAGCACAGTAAGAGAGGCAGATAAAGCTACCAGCATAGTTTGGGAGTCCCTGAAATAGATTTCTGTTAGTTTTGTGTCACAAAATCCTTGTTGCACTGGTATGCTCTGAAGAAGATTGTGCAGGGCCAGGAGCTGGGCTCTATGATCCTTGTGGATACATTTCAACTCAGAATATTCTGTGATTCTGTAAACTGCTGGTGTACATTTTTCTGATACTGCACAGATAAATTAGGCAAAGAGTAACAGACATTTACAATTGAGTAAATGTTTCTCTGCTGAATTCCCCAAGCACAAAATACTGAGCATTTACAAAAGGGTGTCTAACAACAGGGAATTCATTGCTTATTTTCTGTACATTGATGAAACAGGGGGACTTATGTTCTTACCGGTTATGTTCCAGGGAATAAATACAAAATGTAATGGGAATGTCAGTGTGTATCTCTAGTTACTATCTTAGTTCTCCTCCACACTCTTCTCTTCTAAAACAGCACATTTATTTCATATCAGATACTTCAGAATAATTCTGCTATATCTTATCATGCCTTTGCAGGAAAATTATGGCCGTGATGACTGCAAGGACTTGCACAGCGTAGAGCTTACTTTGCCAGCCATTTCACAGGTCAGGGTTACAATTTCCAGGAATAAGCTGGTAAAGCCCTAGAAAGAGTTGCAGAAGCTTGTAAGTTTGAAGACCTCTCAGAGCTTTCCTAGGCTGTCACTGCGAGTAGTATCTGTGCAAAAACATACCAAAAGCAGTAGAGGTGTACTTTATGTGATGGTAGCAGCGTGTACACCCTTGTTCCTACTCACTTAGCAGGCTTGCACCCACTGTGTCATCAGCTGTGATGATGAAAGCTGTGCTGTAAAGGATGGCTCCTGAACTCCGAGGGGCACCAGAAGAGTGGCTCCTCGCATCCAGGATTTTGCTGTACTTGAGGAGTTGGCATCCTGGTAGTGGAGGGTGAGATGTGATCGGTTGGCACTGCAAAATGCAGATGGTGGCAATAAAATTCTCATTTGCTGAAGCAGCTCTCCAGGAACCAGACACAGCCTGCGCTGGTTTTGTGGTATAGCTGGGTATGTTGCCAAGGTGTTCACTGTGGCAGTGGAGGATGTAGAAAGCTCAGTCCAAGTTAGATACCTGTGTCTGTGGGTAGGTACACGTCGCCACACACCTGTCCATGACGTACAACCTGCCAACCCTCTCTTTTTCTCCAGGTGGATAAACCCAGTGAAGTCCTGTACCTCGTGGCCAATGTGTGCTTTTATGTGCCCTTGTGCTTTTCAGTATGCTGGAGGAGCACTCACTGCAGTAACATGGCCCAGTGTCACTCATTACTTTACCTGTTTTATCTTTTGTGAAATTGAGCCTTTAGCCAGAATTGCCTGAGCTGCTGCTCCAGCAGTCAGTTAACTCTGAGGCTCCTCGAGCTCATTTCTCTCAAGTAATTTGATTCCCACGTGCTTCCTGAGATTGCTTTCTCGCTGAAAGTGGGAAAGGGGGGATGGGGGTGCAGATGGGAGCAGGCCGGAAATGTTACAGCAGGCAAATGTAGGTTAGAGATAAAAACAACGCAAAAGCATGTTTTAAAAGATCCCATCTCACTTTATCTTCCTTTAACCCAGTCCTATAAACAAAACTTTTTCTGTTTGAGAATCAGAGACACGGGCTTTTCTGCTGTTGCAAGGTTTGCAACAGGAGGCTAATTCCGTCCTGCTTCTGCATAAAGTCAGTAAGATAATCCTTTCCTTAAAAGACCAGATATGTGTGTAAAATGCTAATTAGATTATTCTTTTGGGGGGATAGCTAATCATAAAAGACTCTGATGGATTTCTACAGCTTTTTTGAAATAATACACAGAATTCAAGGCTGTTTATTTAGGTTGCTGAACTGTTTCCTTTACATTGTGGTGACTTAGGAGTAATTGAACACCAGTTTTCTAGATAAGGTTCTATTTAAGACTGGTTAGTATGGCAGCGGTTTCCAAGTAGCGTACAATTTATGGAGAGATTCTATACAATCCCCAGTGCTTTATCACAGTTTTATCCCAACTACTCTGCTGCAAGGGAGTGAAAAACAAGCCTGAGAAGTTAATCTTGCTGGAGGGAGAATTGTTCTGAAAATAAACCATTCAGTGCATAAACAATAGTATATCAGTTGCCTGAAATATGCACTTGTCCCTCTGCATTGCGTTCATTTTATGTCCAGGCAGAGCTGCCACACTCAGGGTAGGCAATTTCTATGTGAAAAAGTCCCAGTTTATTAGCTAGGATATTACTAATTTGAGCAGATGGTCTGCTTAGAGCTCTGTTACTTTATATTATGAAAATGTGGCTGTTGGAAGTCCCCACTTTGAGTTTCGTTAGTGGTCATTAGTTGGTGTCATGAGACATATGCCTTTATGATATCAGCAGCATTATTAAATGTTTTAAGAATATATTTTCCCAGCAGCAATAGAAGTATCCACAGTAACATTTGTAGGGTCTAAGCTAATTTTTTATCTTGTGCTTGGTAAGTATGTTTTTAAAAATGTAAAAATATGCTTTATTGAGAAATGTATTCAAAGGAAGCACATGCTAAATGTTGGTATTATCCAAAATGGACTATTTTACTTGCTTTGCTTGATGAATGGTTGTCATCTGTCACTTCAAAACAGCACACATGCTGCTGGAGCAAATCTTTGCAGAGTCAATTTACAGGGAGTGATGTTTTGGGAATGCAATTCAGTGGAGGGATTTTGGTTTGGTTTGGGTTTTTTCCTAATCTTACATTGCACGAATTCTGAAAAAGGGTTAAAGAAGATACAAGTCAAAAAGCTAAAATTTGTAATTTTTTGCAGTATCTGTGTTTCAGTTTATGGTGCAAAGGTGATGTATGATGTAAGAAAGGCTGTATCTACACAGCTGTATGCCAGATTTTGTGACTCTTTCTAACCCTGTTGCTTGCTTGTCCACTGTGCCTGAAGCTCCGCCTTTTCAAAGCCTGTTCTAATAATCTAACCTACTGAGAGCAATTCATACAGCTTATGGGGTTTTATTTTTAAATCCTCACAGAAATTATTTGCTGCCCCCAAGTTAGGAATTTAAAGGAAAATTAAATTAAGGTGCCTAAGTAATGAAAGCATCCTTGGATTTGATAGGTAGAAACCATCAAAGAAAAAAGTCTGTATCCCTGGAAAGATTTTTGATATTGTTTAGTGCTGGGGGGAGTTACTATTGCTGATATATCATGCAACATAAGGCCTTAAGTTCATATGCTGATGCTTCATGAATTCTTTAATTTCTAAAGTTGTTTGTTATGATTTAGATCATGAATTGAGAGATTTCCATCTTAAACATTTCTCTCTTTATAAGGCCTATGGCATTGGGGTCATAGTGTGGTATAGTTTTGCTGACAGATGGATTAAAGAAAGAAAGCTTTAAGAAAGCCCTTGTGCCTTAGGAAATGGCTGAATTTTTCTTGCTGCCATGAAATGTAAGCCTAGTATTTGTTACTGTGATGTATGTGTTGAATGGTTGCCTGCCTGGTATGACACATGTATAGCTCTCTATTGTTTCTTCTTTTCTTGAGCAGTGGACCTTTCTTAACTAGAGTCAAGTGAAAAAAACAATCCAATAAAGCATTGTTGGGCCTATTTTCAGTTTATTTAGCTGGGGAAAAATGTAACGGATGTTACCTAAAACCTCTATACAAATCTGTGGAGAACGGAGTTGACCAACTGTAACTCCAAAATATTTTAAAGAATAGGAAGAAAAAAAAGCCCAGATTTTTGTTTTCTTATATATAAAAGAAATATATGACTTTTATTTATCTCTCATTTCTTCTGTTCTTAGGTTTTCCAAATGAGCCTGCTGCCATCATTGCCCTTAACACTATTAAGGAATGGCTAAGCAAGAATCACAATGAGGTATGGAATAAAATAATTTTTTTTTCAAATTTCTATTTAAGGTGATGGTCTTTGACTCCAGAACTGTGAAAAGAGTAAACATAGGCTTGAGCCTTGAAGACTTTTATTATTTAATCTTAAGACCAGTGAAGTCAGGTCAGGACAATATAGCCAGGGGAAGATTTTTATATCTAAAAGCTATACCGGAGTTCAAAGGAAATACCTTTGTTTGAAACCATACTGTGCGTTTCCTGTGCATTGTAATCTTTCCTGGCAAAGCAGAAGACTATTCTCTTCCTAAGCTGTTTCTGAGTGTCAGAGTTTTTGGATAATAATGAGGAGATCCTTGGAAAGGAAATGTGTATACCAGTTGTCAGTGGAAATGGCCACCGAAGGTCAGTGGTGTTCCAGAGTTCACTTTACAGTAACGAGCTGTAGGATCCTATTTTCTATTTTCTTTTTTTTTTTAATTTGCTTACTGTTAAGTGTTCATTTTCCCAGAAACACTCACTAAATATGTGAATATGTCATAGTACTGGTCATCTTCCCGTGGCAACATAGTATTTGATTATTTGTACAAGACAAAAAATGCTTTTAACAGAATGATCTGCATCTCTCCCCTTTCTGGTTTTAGTCCTTCTGTGTTCCTAGTGTTGGATTGGAGAAGTGCAGTAAAGAAGTAGTAAAACAAATAAAATAATCATGTCTTAAACTAACAGTCAGCCTGTTTCCTTATGACAGTAGCCAGCAGGTTTCAGACAGTTAAAGTTGTTTAGTATTTTGTCTGAAAACGCTGAACAAAGCATCCAGTGGAGAAGCACTGCACACAGGGACATAATTAGTAGTATTTTTCCTATAGCAATGTATTCAGGGAGCCTATTTTTTCCCAGGAATCTGATATGTCAGGGTATGAATTTAGTGGGTTTATGTGGTTTGGTTTGGGTTTTTTACAAAATTTGAATTGAAAGGAAGTTATATGTTGAGATTTGAGTGGTACATTGAGGTTTTCAAACCTGGAAGTGCACTAAGGAGTGCATACTTGTTTGGACACTGATTCTTTGTAGCACTGAGTAGTTGGTTGCTGTGGCTTTCACTGCTGTCACAGTTGCTTCCCACAGCTAGAAATCTGAGCAGTGAAGCAGGAGTTTTGGGTGGACAGGCTTCGTTAACACTATTAGTGCCTAAATCTCATAAGCTTAACCCTAAACTTTTATTTTTGGGATCTTGTCTGTTTGTAATTTTAACCTTGACATGTAAGGCTAAAACCAATATGTTTGTGCCGCTTACCATCTTATAATTCCTCCTAGCTTCATTTTTACCACCTGGTTTAAAAAATAGGCTAAAAGGTTTGGTTTTGGTTTTGCTCCAGAAATAAGCTCATCTTCCTCAAAAGCTGAGTCTGTATTGTATATACACCTCCTGCCTTGCTCCTCACAAGCTCCAGTTTAACCAGAATTACTTTTAAATAAGTAGCTGTAGTTTATAAGGTTTGGACAGTGAAAGGAGCCCAGGCTGTCCTAACTAAAAAGCAATTGTTTAAAATTATCCTACTGATCTCACACCACAGCTTTTTTTTTTCAATTTGGACTATTACAGCTCATAGCTGTTGTCTTAAATGTTGTCTTCCTAACACCCTGAATCCCAGCCTCATCAAGCTGAGGTCTCATGCTGTTTGATGCACTTGAAGACATACAGGTGGTGCAATTGTTGCATATTACTGATTATGGTGATTCAGAGCTGTTCCCCCAGAGTTTTTGTTGATTTTCGAAGGAAGTGGCGTATTAAATCTCCGTCAAGATACATTTTGAGGGTTTGGTTATCCACAGCTTTGTACTTTCTCACATGAAGCTTACCCTCTTCCTAAGGTTTTTGTACAATCCACTGGCTTGAGTTTTAGACTATGGCATACTAGCATGTTTTACATGTTGTAAATAGGACAGCAGCCAAATGAAGATACTTAATGATATTGAAGACAGCAGTAACTTATGCAGTAAAACGGATCTTTGGGAAGCATACCATTACTGGGTTGCTGTTATTTAATGTGTATAGCAAGGTGAGCATAGTTACCTGGTTTAAAAGAACTGATGTAGCTCTGTGCCAGGTGTCAATATGATCAATTTTATATTGTTATGGAATCACAGAATGGTGTGCATTGCAAGGGGCCATAAAGTACATCTAGTTCCAACCCCTGCTATGGGCAGGGATGCTACCCACTAGACCAGGCTGCTCAGGGCCCCATCCATCCTGGCCTTGAACACTTCCAGGGATGTGTACACTTACTCCCTTGGATTAGATTTTGTGCTTTGAGTAGTAATATTATACATTACCCAAGCTTTTCCCCGAAGTAGCTCGTCATACAGCAATGGATTGAAAAGGACTTTCTGTGCTTTAATACAAAGGTCTCCTCTTATTGCACACAGCCATATGAGATAGTTCTTCCTACAAAGTTCTGTCTTAAAGGCAGCAATTCCCACTACACCCACCAGATATTTGAATTCACATTTTCTAGTCTGGGAGCAAAACCTCTAACAATCTAGCATGAAAGCAGCTTTTCAGAGCGCTGTCCACATCTCATTCCTGTTGTCACTGACCAAACCCGCTCCCCTGGTACTGCCTGCGCTGTCAGGGTGAGTTGGTGTGTCCTGCTAACAGTCTCTCCTGAACAAGAGAGACTTGGCTCGGCCAGAGTTAAATTAATCAAAGCCAGCTTCTTTCCCTCAACCTTTGTTCTGCAATCTGCCTTACCTGGGAGGAGGTTCTGCTCCTTTAGTCCCAAAGGTGTCTGGCAGCCAGTTATGCCCTTGGACCTAACCACTCACTAAGGTCTCAAACTCTTTGATTGTAGAATGTGAATTGACTGAGTGAATTCAAGGAGTTTTAGTGCAAGATAGATAGCATGCTCACTAGGGAATCTGCCTCCATAGCAATACACCTGGCAAAAGCAGGTAGGTGAATAAGATGGAAAGCTGACAGATTTCCAAGTCTTTTGTTGTGCTCTGCAGCAGCCATGTCTCCTCTGCCTTCCAGCAACCCAGGAATCTGTGACAAATTTGGGAAAGATAGGGCAATATTCTTGTTTTCACCTCTCTACCTTCCTGTAGTACTTCTTTCCTTTGATGCTATAATGAAGACTTTTTACATATTGATATTCATTCCAAATATAAATAAATCAGTTGCTATATTCCTTAGTCAGCCCAGGGGCCTGAAAATGTAACTTGAATGACTCCTGCAAGCTGTGTCAGAGTCCTGCGAACTTCTCTGTCATAGTATTTAAAAGACAAGTGATTTGCATGTAATAAAAGGTTTTCTTATCCAAGCCCATGGTTGTGCTTAACCCCTCAGGTGTTTGTATAAAAACTTATTAGAATGCTTAACTCTGATGTCACTCAGATGAATGTCTCATTACCATGCAAATGCAGTTAGCTCCTTTCTGAGGTTAATTGTTTACAAAGCAACAGTGATATATTTCTATAGTAATTTACTCAACATACAGCCACCATAATCCAGCAGCCTAAAACTCAACTACATAAAGTTGGCTGGGGAAAACAGCCCTATTGTAAGTAGTGGTTTGGACTCAGTTATGTGTAACAGCAGCACCGTTCCGCTCTTGAAATGAAGCCCTTAGTCAAACTAATCTCTGGCTGTGCTTTACACCAAGGTCTGCTGACTTGCAGCCAGAGGGCAAATCTAGTTTAGAAGCTGGTAAATGGTGTTATGCTTAAGTGTAGAAATCCCTTGGAGCAAACTCCCCCGCATGGCCTCAGTCAGCAGTAGTGGTTAATTTACTGCAGACCACCTAGGCTATCTCCTTAGCAAACTGTGTTTTCACATTTCAGAAAGTGCTCTAGAGATTTAATAGAATTCTTTAGAGCACAAAATAGAATTGGAGTCCACTCTTTAGGAAATTATACCCTGGGATTCATTTTAAAATGCACACTAAGTTCTTTGAACAGGTCAGAATGTTTCTTTCTGGGATAATTTGGCAAGGTTTGAGGTGTTGCCACCTGATTTCCCATAGTGATATCTCAAAAACATTGTGACAGCTTTAAATACTGGCCCCCCTACATTACTGGGGGTGATGGTGAGAGGCTTATCTTTAGGGTTTTGTGGCAGATATCTAGGAATGTTTGCAATAATAGAAACTATCTACTTTTGCTTTGCTATGTTTCTCTAAAGGCTGAAAAATAAAAAGATCTCAGTGTATGCCTCACCATACAATACACTGACATGAAAAGCCTCAGGACTTTTTCACTGCTCAAGAAAAGACTTTAAATTAACAGCACATTTAGTTCAAAGTATTGTTCTTTCTCTTGCACAATATCTCACAGCATTTATTACACACCCCGGTAGAACTACTAGGAAAGTGCAATGGCAGTGTATGTGCTGTTGAAATAACTGATACACATTCAAAGCACATAAATGGGAAATAAATCAACACATTCTTGATTCCTTTTCATTAGACTCATTGCTGAAGAGAGACTTTTTTCTTATTTCGCCTGAAGTACATGAGGTCCTTGTGTTTTAGCAGGTAGTTACGTATCATCCCACAGCCAAGAAAAATGTGACCATTTCCAGCAGAGCAGGATGAGCCAAATCCCAGTCCAGCTGAAATTAGTGGAACTCTGTTTTAATGGGGGTGGGGAGGTGGTCAGGATCACGCTTGCTTTACTCCTGAAACAAAGGTTCATGAGGAAACCCCTGTTTGTCTAGTTAGGCACAGTCCAACATGGGTGCCCTGCACCTGTGCTTCCTTTTGTACTACGCTTCATCCAGGTATGATATATGGGGGTATTTTACTACTGAGGTAGCTAAAGGCAGGATATCTCAAGCACCTAAAATGGTGCTGGGTACTGGTGACCAGTTTGGAGAGAGATGTGGTGGCCAGCTACTGCCTGGGAGGGCAGAGCAAAGGGAGCTGCCACTGCTCTCTATTGCACAAGGCAGGCTTGTCTGAAGGTTCATTTCACTATTGATTTTATTTTGTTTTTAATTTCTCTAACCCCCTCCTTTTGGTGGTCTCAGCAATCTAATTCTGGCTCTTCATTCTTCAGAGACAATTAAACAAAGTGGCATCTCGAGATGAGGTCTAGTCTTTATCTCTGCAGAAGGATGCAGATGGAGACAGGGTGTCTTGGAAAATGTTGCCTGATGCAGTTCCATTTAACGTAACCTCAGTGAGATTCCCCTGGGGCAGAGCAACTAACTTGCAACATGTATTCCAGACAGGAGTGGAGTAGCTAGCTGACAATATTTAATTAATGAAAGGAAGTTTAAAAAAACCCCAAACATGTAAATTAATGCAAACAACTCCCCTTAAGACAGCACGACTTTTAGTTTTGATTTGTTAGTTTCCATGTTTACAGTTTCACAGTTGTCAACAAAACCATGTGAAATTTTGACAAGAATATATGTATTTATGCCTGAGGTGGTATCTTTTATGGCAAGTTTGGGCCAGCGGTGACATGTATTTATTTTAAAGAATATTTATTACTCAGAAATAAAGCTCTGAAAATACAGGTTTCTATTGAAGCCACTGACAGATCCTCAAGGACAGTAAGGGTGCCGATAAAAATTCATCTGGCTATTTTGGTCGCTCTGATATGCCAGTATCACTTGATTAACATCATCTCCTCCCCTCCCCCAGCACTGTTCTCCTGGGTAGGTTAAAAAATGATCTCCTTTCTATTTCTACATTCTAATTAGGTGGTAATCATATGCTGCTCTGATTGAAATGAAAATCAGCCATCATGCCACTGTCATCTTGCTGAAGTCAAGGAAAAAAAATGCTTTTCAACTCGTACAAAATGAAAATGATTTACTTGCTCTGTGTAGCTGCTCTCTCACCAGGCTCAGAGAGATTCAATCCTGTCCCCAAAGCCCATATCTAGCTATCATCCCAACAGACAAGTCATTTTCTGAAATGATAAGGCAGCTGCCAAGGTACCAATGCTTCCCTTATATGTTCTTCAGGCTGCTGTTTAGTTAGAGGGCTGATAAAGCGAAGCAGACAAAGCCTGTCTTTGTTACACATAATGCCTTATTTATTAACTTGAAAAGGCTTTAGTATTTTTGCTACAGCTACTGAGAAACAGGCAGGAAGGATCCCTCCTGGACAGAACTCTTAGAGCTCATGATGGCTGGGAATGTCCCAGGACGATGTCCTGTGGGATGGTTTCTGAGATACTTGTTTGTGACCAAAATGAAACTGGGAGGAAGGAGTTGGTGACATGGCTTTCTGTCAACCCTTCCCTCTAAAATTTGTGCAGGATCAAGGAAATCCATACATAGTGTAGATGTTTTCGCTGAATACCTCTTTGTAAAGGTTTATCTAACCTTCGTGTACTGCATCAAAAACACCTTCAGTAACTCCACTACAGCTAATGAGTGTCAGTAATATAAGACAGAGCTCTGCATGGGTTCTTTTGTGTTTACAGCAGTTAACTATCTAATAATTGAAATTTGTCAAAGAATTTATTCTTTTTTATCCTTACAATTTAATAGCAGTTGTGGTAGCAGGAGACTGGATAGTTGGAAAATTCTACAGGCATGTAGCTAAATTAACAAAATTGTCTCTACTTCAGGGCTGAGATTTTGTCTTGTTTCTTTGATTTATTTTTTTCCTTGTGATTTTGGGATGTTTGGAGGAACCTTACAACTATAGTGAGCTGTGTGAAAAAATACTTTAAAATAAGTAGAAACAGTGGTTTTATTTTCTCTCTTGTTTCTTCTTGCATGACAAAAAATATCAGGATAAGATCTTGTTATTTCTGTACTGGCTTTCAGCCAGAAATCTGATAATTTCAACTGGCTCCTCAAGTAAACACAATGTAGAAGAGGTCCAGCCTTCATTTTGGAAAGATTCAGTTATTGTTGCTGCCCTTCTGGAGACTTTAAATAGGCTCATGTTCCTCACCCTGTATGTATGTAGGAATAAATAACTGAGGAATAATGATCCATGTAGCTCAGGTGAGATTCATGGATAAAATACTTCATGAGTAATGGAGAAATTGCCATTACAACCTTTGTTTTGCTTCTGAGCTCTTCACATTAGTAAATCTGTTGAGATTTATTTTGCTCTACTTTGGTGTCTGACTGAACTGTGTCAGTGGATTACAGCTGGGTCGTAGCAGGAGCTGCGCTGAGATGGGGTAAGAGGAAGGAGACGATGGAGAAGGTTTTCCGTCTGCTCTGTGGAGGTTTGCAAGGAGGGCTCCTCTTGTGGAGACAGTGCTTTGGGAGACTCGTAGGAGAAGCTGCCTGCCAGGGATGGGTTCAGCTGGCAGTCACCAGCAGATATAAGCAGGTGGGATGGATGGGTACCACTGCTGGCCAGGCTGCCTGCCCAGCCACAGTCCCCAGGGAGAGAGATGGCACTGCTGGCACAGGCAGCAGCCTTTCCCCACAAGCCAAGAGCACATGCTTGGTTTTGCTGGCACTTCCCTGGCATCCTGCAGAGTGTGTGATGGCTTCTTTGGGTGTTCTGTTTCCAATAAACGCATGTGGCTGTTTTGCTTCTGGAAAGCTGCCGCTTCGGTTTGATTTAAATTCAGTTCTCTTACCTACAGTTTTTTTCCCAAAACAGAATGTCCAGTGTGGAGCATGAGGGTGAAATAATACTAAAATACAAAAAAAATACTTTAGGTGAGTCTCATACTGAAGCAAACATTGGATCACCCTATGAAGAACCAAACTGGTATGAAAGAGATAACTGTAAACAGAATATTTTGTTAGGTTTTATTCCATTTTCCCATCTAAGATCTGGCCAACTCCTACCATCATTTCTGACCACATTAGCCATCCACCAGTAGGTCACAATCAGATGTGTACAGAAGGAACCCCACATGAATCCTTATAGCCAGAGTGCATTCCCTGTGAGGAAAAGAATGAGTTTATTGCTGCTAGACTTCAGCATCTTGACATATAGTTTGAGATACACGATTCTGACATTTAATATGTTAGATGATATTGGCCACATACTTCATAGGTTCTGT
Organism: Aleadryas rufinucha; assembly: GCA_013397815.1. Classification (NCBI taxonomy): domain Eukaryota; kingdom Metazoa; phylum Chordata; class Aves; order Passeriformes; genus Aleadryas; species Aleadryas rufinucha. The sequence continues at coordinate 158,025 of VZTH01012664.1, forward strand.
ATCCTACTGTATTCCTGGGAAGGTGAAAAGTAGGTCTGTCTATTAAATATGAAATGACAAAACAGATGAGAAGAGCACTCTGGATGTGGAGAGCATTGACAATGAGGGCCAGTGGAAACATGGGAATGACGGCAGGCTTCCAATATAAAGTACCTGAAAATTAATACAGAACAAATTGCTTAAATTCAAATGTGAGCACAGTTTAAGGGTGCATATCACCTTCCTACTTAGATTTCAGGATAGATTATGTGATTCTTTCATTTATTTGGGATTAATGAAAAAATGGAAAATAAATTAGGTGGGCTGTGAAATTCTTCGCCTCCATAGGAATTATAAACAATGCTTTGTGGGAAGAGGTTTTGAACAAGCACCACACAGAGACTTACTCCGGGTTTCTCCTTACTTCTAACCTGATCTCTCGTGAGATAAAAAAACCTGAAGAGTAACTTTTACCAGCATAGACTGTTTACAGCTAGTAAATCTAAATAGAATTAATTTCTTGAAGCCTTACTTTCTTTTTACCTACATAAAAAAAGGATGACTGTAGTTTGAGGCTAGTAAAATAAGTGGAAAACAACCCGTGGTTAGATGACAAATACGGGTGAGGGTGAAGTGGAATTAAGCAGCTTTAAAAGCAATATAATTTTACAGTTGAGATGGAAGTTTCCATGGCACAGAGCACAGCTTTGACTTGCAGTTATGCCTTGTAAATAACAAAGTCGGCGTTGACATGTCTCTCTTCTTTTCTGTCTGTCTTCATCCTGATTCAGGAGCACGTTTTCATTCAGGAATAAATTTACATTTACCAGAAGTGAACTTGGGATGCTTTTCTGAACCAGGAATATTGAACTTCTCTGAGCTAGTATATTTGTCTCGTCCTTGCTATTAGACCTGAGATACCGCTTGGTAGGACACTTCTCTGCCCTTTAGTACTTCAGGCTGAAAAGAAATACTGAGAGCCAGCTGCTATATCTTCGTCCACATGATCAATGAACAATAAATCCAGGGGAATAGAGAGTGTTTCTGATTTCTCCCCCTTGCAAGAAACTAAGGCCTTTCAGGAACTCATCTTTAAATTTCCTAGATTTGATGATGTGCGAGGAAGGGATTTTTCAGGTTCTGCTTTCTTTTCTGGTATCTTCCATACAGCTTTTCCACACACTTAAAAGGCACTGTGCATTTAAACCTCAATCCAGCTACATATTTTCAGGCTGGGGGAATGGTTTTATATGCGATTTTCGGCCTGTTCTGCTAGAAATTTCACCTTTCATTTAAAGCCCCTTTGGCTTTTGTGATCCAAAAGGTTAGAAAACCTTAGTCTTCTATTTGCATATTCATAGTCTTATCCTTTAGTTGAGAGTGATGGATTGTTTTATAGACAAAATGCAGTCTATATGAGTAATTTCATTTATTCTTTTTACTTTCACATTTTTTTAAAAGTGCATGTCAAATGTCTTCTCCGTGTGTGGCAACAAGTCTTTGAACTTGCAGTGTTGCTTATTGTTCTGGAGCGAGTGCTCAAACCTAATGGGAATCAAACTTATCACACAGCACTTTTACTCTGCTGAATTCAATCCTGATGCCTGTTGGATGATAACCTCTTCCCTGTGGACATTTAAACAAACATCTCCCTTTGGGGCTGCATCTAATAATATATGATCTGTATGATGATAACCTCCTGATGGGAAATGTTTTGGAAGGGACAATAGAGATGAAGTGCTTTAGTCCTGCTGACTGTGTTCCCTGCTAAAATCTCTCCCTGTAGACGTCATATAAAGTTCATTAATACTTACAAAGCAAATATGTTTCCCTTCAGACAGTTGAGGCGCCACTGCCCTTGATTTTTGTTGGATTCTATGAACTTTGATACAGTGTTATATATCATAACTGCAATGTCTCATTCATATGCATACTTCGATTTGTAGAATATCCGAGACATTTTTATCGAGTGTGATTTTTATGGGGTATATCATTTGAGAATAAAATCTCATTATAAATACAGGTTGCTTATGTGTGTATGCTCATCAGATGGGGTCTGAGTCTTCATGGGAGTTTGGGAAGTGCCTGGCATGCTGTTGGTACTGAATCGCTTATTAGCAAGTTGGAGTTGTGTGTATAAGAAATTGCTGTACTGCAAGTAATCAAAGATACTTGTAATTCAATGCTCTGAGTGTGAATCTAAAGGGTAAGCGTCTATAGACTAACACTAGTCCTCAAAGCCTTCCTAAATTTTACCAGAGATGGAACTTTTGCAGTGAAGGAATTTTTGCATTGCGGTTGCTAACGAGGCAGGGTGAGCATAGGGATCCCTAATCATGGAATCACAGAATGCTCTGATTTGGAAGGCACCCACAGGAATTGTCAAGTCCAGCTAGGGTGGCAGTGTTGGTGTTTGTTACAGGAGATAGAGGAAAAGCCTGAAATAGCTCCCATATTGAAAGCACGAGCATTTGCAGAAAATAGAGTGTTTTATTTATTAGCACTTGTGGTAGTGTGAGAGTGGTGCTTCGGTTTCTGCAATGCTCTCTTTGAGACAGAGATGTTTTTGAGGGACAATCCCATGACATGCAATTTATAGCCATGGTACTACAACAAGAAATCTAGCTTTTATGATGCCTCCAAATAGCAGAAGCTGAGAGGGAAATAAGCAACTGTAATTTTTTTCTGAGATATTGAGAGAATAAGGAATTCTTTATAGGTATATAATACCACGTATAAATACTACTTCAATGTGAGATTGCCAAATGAACTGGGATTTCCACCTAAATGAAGAGTAACTTGTCTTTACTGGTGATTTATGGTCACCTTCTATGTTGTGTATGTGGGAAAAAGGGATCCTGCTGCTGTCAAATGAGCTAAGATCTGGGGCAGATGTCTAGCTGTGGATAGCCATGGAGACCCTGTATGGTTTTTCCCTGTGGCCTGGACTGGGATTAAGCAGGGGCAAGGAATGCTGACATTGTATCTTACCCAGAGTATTGCCTGAACTTTAGAAATGATGTGCTGAGAAGCTGTTTGATCCTGATTTTTTAGTTCCCAGATATCTTAGTTGAAAGGGAGAACTGCAATAGATCTTACAAGTACACTGTTAGCCAGTGGGTTTTCTGAAGCGTGCAGGTGGAAAAAGTTGATCTTGAATGTCCAACATATCCAAAGCAGTCACATGGAGTAAAAATGAACTGCTGATACAGGGATCTGGCAGGTTCCAGTATGCCTTGCTCTCCCCTCCTTTGTACTTTCTTTCCCTTTGCAGTTTCTTCCTTTCAGCCACCCCTGTTCTGCCCCCCGAGTGAGTGGTGAACTTGTCTATTCATATTCTGCTCTACTGCCTGGGCATTTAGCTGAGTGCTTTGGATCAGGAGGTGGAAAACAAAGGCTGTGCTTCCACTCTGGGTCTGTCTCGTGTGCTGCAACTGTTGTTTTTAGGTAGGGATTTCAAGTCCAGCTGCTCCTTATTGACCCTGTGGTGAAGTGGCAGGTTGAATCAATTATTTGACATGCACATTCTCTGTTGGCACAATTCTCCAGAGCCTTATAATGGCACAAATTATGATACTTGCTAGTGAAAAAAGAAAGTTACAATTGGGTATAGCAATTAATACGCAATTAAGAAGGCATTCTTTTTTCTTTCCAAGTTGTTTTTTTTTTCCAGCTATTTTTAGATTTGAATTGACTGAATAGTTAAAAAATTGCTTTTGGAAAGGAGGATGGGAGTAGTGTTTTTTCCTGCATTAGCTTTGATTTTTCTTCCTGCAGGGACAGCAAGAAGCACAGACAGCTGTTATTTAAAACAAAATTGAACATGAAATGCTATCCAACCATTTACTATCTCTGAACTATAATGCAGCAGTTCTGTGTTTTAGTGATGTATTGTTTTTTATTATGCACTGCATTGGTGTTCGAACTTAAATTCGTTTAGAAAAATAATGATATTTGAAGGTAAATAGAGTGTATATCTGGAAACAATCAATGTCTGAGGTATTTTGTTAATTTCCTTGCTGCCCAGGGTAGTGACATTGCCCAGCAGGACGAAAGGAGGAAGAGGTTGAAGGGTGTTGGGCTGTGCATGGGTTGAGATGTCAGCGCAGTCGGAAATGACAGCGTCTGGGAGCAAAAGGACAGAGCAGTCACAGCCCCCCTTCGGCCTGTGGCGGCACCGCTGAGGCTCCAGCACCGGTGTCAATTTGTGCCAGCGCCTGGAGCGCTTCTTGTGATGGTGGCACACTGTCACTTTGGACCTGGACTGAGACACTCAGGGCCACCAAGCAGCCCCAGTTCAACTGCTGTGCCCCCTCAGGCACGTGTCACCTGCGCTGTGCTTGACCTTGTGATGTGCAAGCAATAAAGGCTCTATGTTTTATAATTGTCTCCAGAGCTGTCCTGTCCCAGTTTTCAGCTAGATTAATTAGCACCCATGTGAATAATTCCTTACACAGTCATTCTGAGCTGTTAATTTTCTTCCAGATTTTTTTCTTCTAAATGCTCTAGAAAGTGGTTTGGAAGAAATATTCAGTGGTTAAAAGAAGTATCTATGCATGTGAAGCCATAGATGGTGTATATTTTATAAAGCTTTGTCAAATGAAAATATATGACAAGTGTAAGGTTTTGCTGGCTGGGTGGCCTCTGTGGGCTTTTGCTAGAAGAGGTCAAATTGGTTCTGTGAACTTAAAACCACAACTGTCCTAATTAATGTGACGGGAAAATGTTAGGAAATGCAATATAATTATTCACAGAACTGGGTCATAATTTCTTTTTCAGTTAGTTTTTGAGCACGTTGCCACACCACGATGCTTTCCATTAATAATGAAGACATTTTGGAGAAATAGTATTAGCAGCTGATTGACTGTAGTTAATTGATATTAATATATTATTGTGTTCCAGCACATTCTGTCAGGGACTGCTGCGAATGGCTTAAAGGCTTCTAGGGAGAAGTAAAACCAAGATAACCAAGGAGAAGTTGTTTAACTTAATAGTTCTCAGGCTCTGTATACCCTGATTCAAGGAGGCAAATTACTAAAATACGTAGAGAATTTTGATTTAGAAAATAATTATAGAATGAATTTAATAAATGTTGTCTGTGGGAATAGCACATCAGCTCTTGTAGGAGTAGGATAGTGCAGTGAGGCTCCGGAGAGTTTTAAAACCTGAGTGACTAAACGACAAAAATCCATTTATCTATGGATTTAATCCAGGCGTCTATGTCAAAAATTGAGTAATGAATTGACAAGGAGTTTAAGGAATGAACCCTTTATGTAACTGAGGCATGCTAATTACTGCCTTCCTCCCTCCCAAAATTAACAGAGCTTCAAATAAATGCATCTTTGTTTTCAGAGTGAGGACTAGAGAAGAGAGGCAGAGTAAAGCCCTGGAGAGGATTTAGCAAGTCCTTCACCTTCAGGTCACCAAATCCAATCCAGACTATTTTTCCCATGTTTGAGAGCTTCCCAGCCTTTGTACTAGTCTGGCCCTGTAGAATAAAATGGAGAACGTGGCTTTGGTCCTGATCACGACTGACATGACTCCAGTTGTACTGATGGACATGATGCTTTGAAAGAGTCTCATTCTGCAGTCACAGCACCCAGCTGGAGATTTTGCTTTTCTCTCCAGAGTAGCTGGGATTAGGCACAAAACAGCAGCCTCTGGTGTGGATAGTTGCAAATGTTCTGGCATGTAAGAAGGAATTTCTTCTTAGGTGTGCTTATTGCAGGAAATGGAAAGTGAGTACTTCAAAAGAACTGAGCTATTTGATCACAGCACATTTTATTGTATAGTTAATTACGTCAAATAGGCTGAACTGAGATAGAGTTCTTATTGACTTTTTTGCTGGGTGTATAATTAGATCTACAGAGCTGTTTCCTCAGCTGGTATCAGGCTGCTTAGCTCTACACAAGTCAATTTGCATCAGCTCAGAAGCTGGACCCCGGTATTTATGGAACCATTGACTGTTTATTACACCAGAGTAACACACAGCCAAGTTCTGTACCCTAAGGAAATTTAGGCCAAGATGTATAAAGTCAGAAAAATGGTACTGTGTTCACTTTTAAGTAATGATGGGCTAATCTCAACCTTCAGCACTTTTATTTGGCACTTTTTAGAACTTTGAGCAATTGGATACAGAAGTAAAGAATTGCCATTGTGTTTTGTGGATGGACTTGAAATTCAGAGGAAAAGTTGTGGTGGAGGGTTTTGGTCTTTGTAGTCTGTGCAGGTATGGAAAAGTTTTACATTTGAAAAACACAGAAACTCTCGATATTCAAGCTTCCATATTTTGTTTTAAAAGATGATGTTAAAAATACCAACTCTACCCTACTAACTGCATTTTGTGTGAGGCCAGTGTTACCCTGATGCTTCCTACAGCTGGAAACACAGGGATCCCAAGAGAGTAGCACTCTCTGTATCAATTAAATGATTTTAATACACTTAATCTTTCAAATTGTGCTCAAGCTGTTCATGGATATTTTTAGCTCTGTAGGCCCTGGAATGCCCAGTTTCTTGCACTCTGCTTTTATGTTCATCATTGCCAGAAACGGGCTTAACAGATGCATTAAAAATACTGTAGAAAATGCCAAGGTCTAATCTAGTGATTAATAAAGTTACAGTCATTTACCTCAACTACTGATTTGAAAAAATGCTTTGCCTCACACTAATTATTTCTGTATTGTCCTTATTTGCATCACAAGCATTTCACATCACAGGCATTTTGCTGTTCTTCATCTTAACTTATTAAATCCTTCTCGCTCATGCGTGAATCTGGACAGCTGGGTGCCACTAATGGGGCAGCTAGTGCTACCCAGTGGTCTATAATCAACATTCTGTTGCCACACATTAGCATCACCCTGCATGCCTGAAAGGACTAAGAAATTTGATGTGTAAAGCAACAGCTGATTAGAGATGATTAACAAAAAGACTAGAGGGTCATGGATATTGTGCAACACTGACTCTTGTCCTTTCAGAATCCAGCCTAGAATGGCATATCTGCTGTGTCAATGTGAACAGAAATAGATGGACCATTATGCAAATGTTTTTATCACTAATCATTTCTCAAAGGCTGTTCAAAACCAAACACATTTAATAGCATTTAAATGAAAACAAAGATGGAAATTGTCATAAAACCATGACAAAGAAAATATGTTTATTTTAAACAAAACATACCAATTCATTTTTGTGCAGTGTCAATGGAATACAAGATGCCATGAAAAATATATAAAAATATTCCTATATCTACCTTAAATGACTTGGTAGATACCAGAGTCTTCCACACATTGAGGCTGATTTGAAGACTGTGAAGAGAAACAGTTCATTTTGGATGGAGAGTGAGATACACTGGGAAACCCAAAATTGTACCAAGCACTCTTGAACGACCACGGAGGAATGTAGTCAATGGTTTCAGTGTAGCCTGTTTATACCTTCGTGATAGCTCCATTTCTTCAGAGTGCTCCATAAGCATCATCTGCACCTGTATGCAGAACTGTTTCCAGTTTGCACTTTTGGATGGCAATGCTTTTCTTCATTAAAAAAAAAAAAAAACAAAAACAGTAACAACAAAGCCCAAAAAAAACCCACAACGCAGAAACTCACAAAACATCAACCCCAAAAAACCAACCAAACAGAAAACCCCACCAAGACCCTCTGTGAATCCAGCAGTTCCTCTTGCATATCTTTCGTCATTCCTCATCCTGGGGACCTCAGTGTATGTCTCTGTTAGTCATGGAATCGTTTAGGTTAAAGATCACGTTGTTCCAACTCCCCTGCCACACCTTCTGCTAGACCAGGTAGCTCAGAGCTCCATCCAACCTGCCCTCGAACCTGCCATCACTGGAACACTTCCAGAGGTGAAGCATTCACAGCTTCTCCAGGCTACTTGTTCCAGTGTCTCACCACCCTCACAGGGAAGAATTTCTTCCTAATATCTAATCTAAACCTACTCTCTTTCAGTTTGAAGCCATTCCCCCTTGTCCTGTCACCCCAGGCCCTTGTAAATAATCCCTCTCTATCTTTCTTGTAGACTACCTTCAGGTACTGTAAGGCCAAAATTAGGTCACCCCAAATCCTTCTCTTTTCCAGGCTGAACAATCCCAATTCTCTCAGCCTTTCCTTGTAAGAGAGGTGATCCAACGCTCTTCTAGTGCTACAGATATGCAAGAGAGGAAACAATACTTTCTGATCTTATTGCTAAAGGGTGATTTTGGATGGGAAGCACTGATCATCTTTGTGCTGCCTGTGTTCAGCTGTTAACAGAGCTAGAAGGATCATTCAACTGTGAAATGCCCTTTGCTGTGGGATTTTCACAGTATTCCCCTTATTTTAGATTCTTGGCCACCCCAGCATTTGGCTTTGATTGGATGTCAGCAGCAGTTTAGAAAGTGGACAACATGGCATTTCCATGTTTCAGTAATGGTGAGTCCAGATGTGGTCTGTATTTGCCAGGAATTACTTTTGGAATTTTTTTTTTTTTGACAGCAGAAAAAAGGATGTGATGTAGTTGTCTAGTTTCCCATTTGGGAAAGGTTGGGAAACAAAACAACAAAAATTATTTTGTAATACTTATAAAAATATTACACAGGAAAAGGTATAGATTACCTGCTTCCTTCTGTCATACTTTCACTGGTAATTACTGAAACAAAAAAATTACGTTTGTATTAAAAATTGGGAAGAAAGTGAAATACTAGTTGCTGCATTCTTGGTTACATGCCACAAAGTGATGTGGATTACAGAGCTGTTGGTGCACTCCTGAGGTGCCTGTAGGCAGCAAAACCAAAGGCAATCACAGGGTACATAAATAGCCTCCTAATGTACAAACTGTTTCAGTTCATCACTTTAGTGGACATTATTAAGAAAATTGTTTGATCCTTTGTGACTTGCCATGTTATTGTGCTGTTATATGCATCAATGTGATCTAATGAGTATGTTTTGAGGTACAATTTTCATCTCTTCTTGCACAAACGGTTTATTGCAGAAGGCAGCCTTATTAAAGACTTGTCACTTCAGAGATCTGGTGACAATAAATGCTTGGCTGCTCATTTACTGGCAAGTCACGCAGTTAAAAACAAAAGCAATACAGAAAGTGGCATGAAAAAGAATTGGGTGTTTAGCTCTGTGCCTTGGCTGGTTCTATTTCTTGTCATTTTCCTTGAGTTCAAGTTGGGCTTAAAACAGGACATTTTGTTCCACCTGCATAAGTTCAGAAGGTGCCTGAACATACGTATAAAATGCAGTTCAAGGTCCAAATGGACATTTATTCTTGACCCAAGTCTTTTGTTTATGTCTTATGACTTTGCTGATAATATTTTTGCTAGCTGATTAGTCTGCAAGTACCAATTCTACATGCGTGTTTGAATGGTAAGAGAAATGACAGTGGCAAACAGAGAATCCTATAAGTGATACTAAAATATCATTATTTCTATGGCTTTTTTTTACCCTGTGAAGTTTTTTATCTGTGTTTTCTGAGATCAGTGATATCCAGCTAGAATATGGTAGATATAGATTAGCTATATTGCAGCTCCACTTCCAGTGAGATTATGTCAATAGAGAGGTCATAGGCTTGTTCACAAAGGAACACTGCTATTCACATTGGATAAAGACTTTTGGAGAGGGAGTCAGAGGCCTACAATTTTGATGGATTTGGATGAACACACAGATACACGTGTTTTTTGTTGTGCTGAGCCTCTAGGTGATGTTTTTGAGTCTTTCAGGTCTAATTATTGCCAAAACACCTACAAATTTTGCAGCTTAAAAGGGAAAAAATAAAAAATTGCGGTTCACTATGTGCACCATATGGCGAAAACGTAATGTTTAAGAGAAGGCAGCACTAGAAAATTAGATCAAAAGCTATTGTCTGGAATTCAGGATGTCAATGGCAATTTGTATCTTCAGAATCAGAATGGAAGAACACAAGGTATTGTTTATAATTGTGATTATAAACACAATAAAAATGGCAATGGGCAGCCGGTTTAAGGCAGCTCTGCCAACGTGTTCCAAGGAACAGTTCCTCGTGTTGGCCAGCAGTTGTGGTTCCAGAAGCATTTTGCACTGGGGAACAAATTCAGCAGATGAGCGCTGATTCATTTGCATGTAGCAAACCAGCAGTGACCGGCAGCTGTTGATAAAGGTGCATCACCCTCTGGTTCTGTTCTTCCTCACCAACACGGGAGTGACCTGGGAATGTGTAGGCTTCATCTCTTCCACAAGGGTTGTCCTCGCCATACAGCGACAGCGCTGCAAGACTGGGCGCTCATTTCTTGTTGTGTGAAACAGTGAAGAGATCCAGTTATTTCCAGTGCTTCAGAGGCTCCTCTTCTGTACAAACATTTTAAAAGGAAGAAAACAAGTACATGTTAAAGGGCTCAATGGCTTTTCTTCTGTGTTTTTCTATACCTTCCTTTCCTCTCCTTTCCTCTCCTTTCCTCTCCTTTCCTCTCCTCTCCTCTCCT
>VZTH01012664.1:169062-265466 GCA_013397815.1 Aleadryas rufinucha
CCTCTCCTCTCCTCTCCTCTCCTCTCCTCTCCCTCCACAGAAGGAAAAAGCAAAGCAGCAGCTTTCTGATATTTATCATGGACATTAATTTTACTATCTCCGGCTTCCAGGACGAGGATATTATGAGGAATGTGTTAACAATTTTTGCTTTTTGAAAGTGGTGCATTATTAATATAATTAAGTAGGAGTACAGGGTCAGCAAGTGAGGGCAAGTGTGTTCATCCAGAGTGTTCTCTTGATTTTGGAATCAATATTTTATTTTATAAAAGCGCTCCTGAATTACTTATGGGTAAATATATCTGGGGAATGTGCATTAGCTACTTGTATATCTCAGGACTTTGTTTTCTGGTATAAGCAATGCAAAATCTTTCTTGAATTAAAGTTAGTTCTGGGGAACAAACTGAATTATTTAGTGCAAAATTATGAATTAGCGTATTGATTCTGTATAATTCTAATTATTTTTTGCTGTAGGAAATGATAACTTCAACATTTTGCAGCAGTAGCACGTGCATTATAAAAGCTTTAACAAATGTCTGTAGTTGTAAATAACCTAAATGCAATCTCCCTTTTGATGAAATCATAAATGAAGTAATCCTGTACTGTCATTATTATAGAAGGGTGCTGCAACAAACTGACAATTATTTGTCCAGGAAAATTCATCATTTAATTCACATACTGATTCTTTTAGAAGTGACACAGAAAACATTTCCAGGAGATGCCAGTTTAAAATCATATTTAGAAACTGAGCCTTACCATGCAAAAACATTATATTGGATATGTGTCTTTGAGTATCATCAGAGATCTCTGAGAGATAATGACAGGGAGGCTATTTAAATTTAGGTGTACCCAATCTACTTCTTGTGATAGAAAAGTAGGTTTACCAAGTAGTGGAAGAAATTGACTTTACTGTGGAATAAAAATTATGAAAGAAATAGAATAAAAGTGTATGAATATATGGTCAATAAAATATATTAAATAATAGTTTTGAAAGATATATGGAGACAAAACAAAAATTAAGATAGTTTCTCACCACTGAAACATTCCAGTATCAGTGCTTCTTCCCAGCTCCTGTCAGTGAAGTGTGGAAGCTTTATCACACATGAGGACCTGGCCCTACTCAGGGCAGGTAATTCAGCATTTCACCTCTCAGATTATACAATTTGAATGAAGAATCCAAGTACTTTTTCTTTTTATAATCTTATAAGATTTTTCCTTTTAATTCTAACAAGAGACATATTTAGGTGTTCAGGGCTGTTCTTGAATAGGGTTTATGAATTTCATCTGATTAATTTTATCTTCCTTAATGAGTCTTCGTAATCAAAAGCAGAATCGGAGTTCGAAAGCAACCTAGGTTCTACTTTAAGCTTATGAATAACTGAGTAAATTTTAAAATGTGAATTTGTAGAGCTTAGCACATTTTCTCTGCTTTTGGTGATGGTGGTGAACATTAAGAGCACGGTTTTGAGGGAGAGCCGTTCAAATCTGGATGCAGCACTGACAGATCTGCCAATTTATACTGTAGCTATTTCTGCTCTATTGTAGGAAGTTCTTCATGCTTCCAGACAAGGCATGCTAGATCTTTTTCACTGTTACACTTATGTTGAGGAAGATATTGTTTACAAGTATTTTCTTCCTCTTGGTACTTGCATCCCATCAATGTAACAAAAGGTCGTAAATGGACAATAGAGTGGAGTCACAAGTGAATTATTCTCTTTTAGCTACAAGAATGCCACACTATTTTTATAATTTCCTGAAGGATTATTAAAATGTCCCTTGAGACCTCAAGGAAACTGCTGAAGTTTTGGGATAGTTCTCTATCCTTTTTCTCTGCATCATTCTAGGCAGATACGGCGTGTAACTTTATCTGAAAAAACAAAGATGAAACTTGCAACTGGATTGTATAGGGTGGAAGATGTTGTAGTTTCCATTATTTGTTTAAAAATACTTTATTTTTCTGTGCTTGAAGTCTCCATGGATCTGAGTGTGTCATACATGTTTTCATAACATTGGGAGCTGTCTATTCTTCTAAGAACATGTGTGTATAGGCATGATGCTGCAAAAAATAGAGGGTGGTTTTACTGGACATAGTTTAGTTGAAATAAGTAGATGTTTCAGTGCTATCTTCTTCACACTAGTTCTTCCCCAAAACACTTATTAGGTGGCTTTTTTATTACATTTGGCCAGATTTACATCTCCCTTTTCCTGCAACTAAAGACACTTTTTGCATGAGTGGAATGGAAAAGGGTGTGCTCTGTGTCTCAGAGCATTCCCTGTTGCTGTGAAGGATTGTACTGTCTTGTGCAGGAAAAATTCCCTTTTTCCTGAAGACTGTGGCCACGGTAGCACTTTTCCTGGGCATGCAAGCAGCTGGAGGATAATGAAATAAAAGCGTTCCTGCAGTGCCTTCTTTCACCTCTGTTTAGAAGCAGTATGTTAGGTTGTCTCATCATGGGATTATTTTCTTTAAAATAGTGATTCCTTCCCTTGCCAGGTTTTTTTTCAGACTTTTATCATCCCCATGATGAGACTAACATGAACTCTCGAAGAATTTCAGTTAGAGAGAAGTCTCAGAGGTTCAGATTGTATCCAGCATCAACACTACTCTGAGTATGTTTATATTGATTTTACTCTATGTTCATTCTCTTATCAGTTTCAGATGCTTTTATAATACTGTCATCATCTTCCAGGATGCAAGGAGTAACATCTATAAAAATACAGTGATTCAGTAGCCCAAGAAAACTGGCTAAAATTTGTATTTATGACCAGATGTTTTGAAACCTTGCCATTAAGTCTCTAAGTTCAGAATGCACGCAGGGCATACAGGTAAGTATTTTACGTACCCTTATGTTACTCAGATTTTTAAGTCTTGTGCCAAGCATAACTCACACACCTAGGAGCCAAAGTGCCATTAACTTTCAGTGAGAAATCTCAAAAGCTTTCCATGAGAGCTGGTGTCCTGGATGACTGAGTAATCTCTGGAAAGGTAACTGAAGCCTCTAGACAGTGAAGTACTTCTGACAGTTTTTTTACTTCGGCTGGACTCGGATACCCCCTCACGGGAATACAAACACTCCTGAGCTGACAAGACTGTGCCTCAGAGAAACTCCTGCCATATGGCCTCTGTCACTTCCACTCTAAGGTTGCTTCCACCAATATCATCCTATGATGGTGCTATGGTGTTGTTGGCTGGTTTGTGGGCGCCGTGCCCAGGAGAAAAATCCACGTGGCCTCAAGCAAAATGATAGCACTATGATTTTAGAAGGTCACTGATCATCTCTTTGGCACCTGGCATTTATATATTAAACGGGGAACCCTTCAAAATGACATTTCAGGTAATGAAAACTAAACCACTGTGAGGCCTGGTACATACCCACACAGATCTGAACTGATGCCAAAGCACATCCAGTGCTTGTCTGTGGGATCAGTGACATTTAAAACCTGATATTAGAAAACCATCAGTCAGAAGTTCAGGCCTTCTACTAAGAACAAGTTGGAAGTTGTCATTTTGTGGCCCTCTAAAGGTATATTTTTCCAAATCTTTGAACTGATGATGGGGTTTAATAAGGGCTTTTGCTAAAATGATTTTATCTTACAGAGCAGGATTTGTGCTTCCAGGTACACATTGCCCAGTTGGAGCTATTTGGCTGTCGTTGTGGTTTTTGTCCATAGCTGATGGTTGAGTGTTGTGGGGCAGCACAGAGCTGGTATTTTTGCCATTTTTATGCCCTGTTTTTACCTGCTTCCACTAGCAGATAAGTCTGGACTAATGGATGTGACTGGATCATGGATGGTCTCAGAGGAATCTTGGAGTAAATGTGTTATGTCAGCTTTGTGTGAGATTACCTACCGTCTATTTCCACTACTGGAACAATCAAGATCGTTTATATGAAGCAATACACTCAAATATGTTCTGGTTTAAGACTAAAGGCCCTCTGAAGCAGCATATCATATCTTCTTGTGCACAACAGCGAAATGCAACTGGATATTTGACGCAAACAAAACAAATTATGTGACTTACAGAGCAGAACAGCTCACTGAGCTATATCTAAAAACCTTCTTATTTTAGACAGTGTCTCTTCAGCAGAAAACATGGTAAATATTTGACAGCCGATATACCTTTCAACCAGCTACAGTGTACTGCCATCATGCTCTGTCTCTTCCAGGTTTCTTGATTTATGTTTTCCTGAATTGCAGAGGCATCAGTCTATATATGTGGTCCATTTTTTCAACCAAGTCTCACCAAATTCATTTGAGCTGTGTATAGAAGTGGAGATTCCCACATACATACATTCTCACAGTGAAGCACTTATTTAATTTGTCCTTTGTTTCCAAAGCAGGAATTTTAATCAATGTATTTATTATTAGGGAGGCTTGAGCTTAAAGAGAAATCCAATCAAATTATGTTCTCTTCATTGAGAAAGCATTTATCATTTGGTGCTGCAGCTATCCAGGATGCTGGAAAACAGTGACTTTTGGCAAATGTACAAGAAGCACATTGAATGATGAAAGAATTTCATGAGATGCTCACAGTCCACTTAATGTCTATGTGCCTGTAAATCAGTGGTACAAGGTAAATATTAAGCTGCAAATCAGCTACGTGAGACTCCTGTTGATCATCTAATGTAGTCCTGATAAACTGTTTAGTTCTCTGTTGTAAGCAGATCTCTCTCCTAGACTGTCATCCAAGCTCCTCCTCTTCCTGAGCTTTAAGAAGAAAGAAAATAAAAAGGTATTTTTTCTAAGTTGGGTTGCTCAGAGAATTGACCCCTGAGGATTGCTAGGCACATGCACAGCAGCTTGGGAGAATAAATCTTTTGCCCCTGTGAATCCATGGAGCACTTGTCTCTTTTTCTCAGCAGGATCAAGCCCTTTAGGCAGGCAAAAGCAGACAGCCTTTTACATCTGTTTAACTTTTTCATCTCTAATTTTGTACTGAAATCCATCATTCTTCAGTGCTTCTTTAAGCTTAGATGAAGCTGTCTGCCGAATGGGTTTCACTGAGGAGAGAAAAGTGTGTGTGCATAGATGGATAAACATTTTATAAAGTTTCTACAGTTTTCATCACATTTTACATTAGATGTGGATTGACTCTCTTTTAGGAGTTACTGTCAGGAAATGATGGAAATTCATGACTGAGCTATCTGTGCCCCACTGGCTGCACTTATGTTACAAAAAAAAATGCTTTGCAAGTCTTTGTAAATGTGCTCCTAACTTTGAGACGTGTGTTTGTCAAATATTTGGATTATGCCTTTGTATGCTATCTGTGCTTCCAAACTGATAGTTTCTATGGGTTTGGCATAGAAAGAAGGATTTGATTGATTTGTGATGTCACTGTCATAAAGATTTGCACAGAGCAATTGATTCTCTAGCATTTAACACAGTTCAAAAGTGTTAGCATACAAAATAGAATACCACGTTATCTTTTTCTTAACGAATGCTTTGTTAAAGAAATGTTCACAGTCTTAAACAGTACCAGTAGAAGTGAAATTATGGAAGCTACCTTGGGAGCTACATAACCTATAGCTTGTTTTAGCACTCTGTAAGTTTAATAGCTGCACTAAGAGTTCCTGTGTCAGAGTGTGACCATCTCCAGTGTTTTGCTGTAAACAATCTGTCGGAAAGTGTTCCTTTTTCTTCTGAGGTTTTTTAGCAAAGCCGTTGGTATTGTGGACCTGAATACCTGTGAGACTATGGATTTTCATATTAGGCTTTGTCTTCTAAGTTTTCTCCTCCCTTCCACATCTGGGAATTGTTTCTTGAAGGTATCCTATCCTATCCTATCCTCTTCAGTAGATGTTTTTTTGATAGCTGCATTCCTACCTTCATCAAAGGTTCTTTCACTCTGTTTTGCTTTTATCTGGACATTTTCAGAGAAGATCTTTTACTTTGCTATTAAGTTCCTTTTCCTTTGCTACCTCTAAGCCATTACAGATCTTGAACTGAATTTAAGGTATGGCATTACCAAAAAAAACCACACCACTAAATTGGATGCTAGAGGCTTGAAACACACCCTGGATGTGGTGGTTTGGTTTGGGTTTTTTCTTCTTCTACTAAAATGCTGTTTTTAAGGGATGGTACAGAAAGCTCTGACTGAGAATGTTCACTTCTTTCCTTCCAGGTAGACTTCCAGCCAAATGTTTCTTGCCACTAAGAAGAGTCAACTACATATTGTGTCACAGAGAAAGAGGAGCAACAAATGTTCCTACTTATGCCTTTCCCCAGACTGCAAAATGAGTCAGATACTTGCATGGAAAAACCCAGAAATTCTTAGCTTTAGCCAGGAAAAAAAAAAACTTTCTAAAATGCCCCCATTCTTTCCAGAATAAATGCAAATTATATTTCAACACCTTGCCATCCTCAGTCCCCTGCAGAGTCAACAGGCAGAGCTGCATCAGAAAGCAATAGCACCACGATACCTTTTCCTGCCCAACCACTGTTACTGAAGGGAATCGGCAACATTTTTGGCCTCCCTCTTATCCATCACAAAGTAGAAAATGGAAATGTCAATGGAAACATCACCCTGGCCCCACAAAGAAAATTATCAGCTGTTTCTAATCAGGAGCCTTATTAGGATGTATCTATTTACAGAAATGTTTCTGAGTAATAGAGGGCACTTCTCTCTGTGTCACCATAACATGTGAGTCTCCTCCATACCCCTCATGGCTCTTCCTTTGCTCAATCCAAATTCAGTGGCAAACAACTGAGTTGCTTCAGGATCTCTGGTTACCTGGTTTTTTGAAGCCAGTCTTCGTGCTCAGGTGGAGTTGACTACCCCAAAGTGTACTGGTGAGAGCATCATGGAATTGTAGAGCAGTTTGGGTTGAAAGGGAGGTTAAACATCATCTCATTCCAAGCCCTCTGCCATGAGCAGGGACACCTTCCACTGGACCAGGTTGCTCAGGGCCATGTCCAAGCCTGGCCAGTGTTGGATGGGGCCCATCCAAGCCCCATCCAACCTGCTATTCATTGACATGAGCAGTCCCTGCAGCACTGTGTAGTGTCTTTCTGTTGAATTTGATATCACTATTTTCTCTGCTTATCTTTTTCTTTGTCCAAGTATTGGCCTTTCCTTAATTAATCTTTCTGCAAGCAGAATCAGCTTCAGGTGTTTGATGTGAGAAAGCGCATCTCGCATCCCTGTCTCCTTACGTGCTGTCCTCTTCTGATGGATACTGGTGTTATGATTCCTAGACATTCTGCCAGAAGCAGCATCTGGTTCTTCGCAGCTCTCCTCAGGCACTACATTTGCAGCTTTGAACTTGCCTCTGTATATATCACACTGTTAACGTGTCACCGTCTTCCATTAGCCTTCCCGACTGCTGTGCACTTGGTCGGCAGTTTCCAAAGGCAACCTTTAAATTTTGAATAAATTGTGGTGCCTCTGAGTTTATGAAAGCCTGTCTTTGAAGGAGGATCCTCTCTTCATCTGCCACGTTGCACAGCGCAGGAGTTCAGGTCACACATTCTTGTGCAAAGTAAATTCAAAGATCTGTTCAAGACCATGGGAAGGCCATCAGAATGCCTGCATTGCTTTCACATGGTGTTACTTCCTGATAAAAACAGGACTTTTTTTCCCTCTGTTAACCCTGAACAAATCTCTAATATGTGCAAAAGGTCTCAAGCTATTCTGTTTGATGTCACTATCACTCATCAATGTTAGTTGTGGCAAAAAAAGGCTTTCTGTTATGAAATACTTGCTTAGTTTTTGTAGGCTTATCATTGGGAAATATGTACTTCTGGATTTATTGCCTTGGCATGTGCTAATAGACAAGTATTTTTAAAGACTCATAGGATGAAGCTAATATAGTACAGAGTACTTTGTTTTAGCTATATGCAGAAGTGTTTGAAAAATTGGCTTCATATTTTTATGGACTTTTCCTTTGTCTTGTTAATGCCCAGTAGCTGTAGAATCATTTATGTTTATCTAAAATGAACTATGCATGAATTTACACCTAATGGAAGAGCAGCACCAGCTGTGATGAGATCGATACCCATTATCCATATCCAGCTGGATAAAATTCACCTCCATGCTAGTGGCCAGTTCAAGGCATATGCATCACATGCATTAAGTCCTAATTTAAAGTCTTAAATGAGATTGAAGTAGTTCACAGGTTTTATGCTGTCCCTCTTCACAGGAATTCGTGTTACCCAGTATGCACACAGAGAAGATATATGTCAAATTACTTTGATTTCTCATGAAAAATTCTATAATTATTTCTTCTGATAATGTTGGGGTTTTGCTAATGTGATTTTATTATGAATTTTTCATTGTTCACTCACCTTAAAGCTTCAGATCCTGGTATCCTGTAAGAATCATATAGGAATCTTGTAGCTTTTATTGAAAAGGAAAGAGTTTTTTCCTCTTCTGGTGGTTCTAAAGGAAACTGAAGAGCCAGTGTAAAAGGAACGTGGAAGCAGAGAAAAGGGACACCGTTCCTGTAAAAACATGATCTAACAACGTGGAAAGAGTTACAATGACTAAAGCCAAATGTCAGGCTGGCACCATTCTATTTGTCTGAGTGACCAGTGCTAGGTGCTTTGACAAGGAGAAATTAAAAAAAGGAAAAAGCCAGAAGAGGAAATAATGGAGTAAATTCAAAGTGTTCTCCCCCACCTCCCTGTTCTTTTCTGCCAGAGCCTACTAGTAATTTCTTTTGGTAATTTCTCTGATTTGTTTTCATTGGACTGGCATAATAAGACAATTAACTTTCATAAAAGTACTAGATGTGCTGTACTAGATCTAAGGTTTTCCTTGAGTCTTTTGTCATGGCCCCATCCTGCCTCCAAAACTCAAGAGATTGATATATATTTATATTGTGTTGGCAGCCTGAAATTTATTTGTTGCTGATCGGTGCCACTAATGAAGCTTCCTTGATGTAAACTGAATATTAAGTATTTACTTGTGTATGTGCCAGAGCAATCATGGAGTTTTGGCATAGGGAAACTAGATGTGAGTTTATAGAAGCATCAGGAAATACACACTTCACATGTAGTGTGACTGAGGGTCTCCTGCTATCTCGTACTCAATTTGTTGGGGATTTTACTCAGGGAATACCAAGTAGTGGCAAGAGCATCTGGCTATGAATGTTTGTTTATTCTCACAAGCAGCCCTTCACAGTAATAGATCCTGCAATCTCAACAGGAGCTGCATAGGAGATATGTGCGCTTACACAAGTAAATAGAATTTTATTCTGGTTTAGTTAATATGTTGGGGTTTGTTTACTAAATGATCAAATGCCTTCCTGAAGCTGCTCATACTTCAGGCCTGAATGGAAAATTTAGTTATGTATCAGCTGACTCAGTATTGAAAGAAGAGTCCTCACGCAGTTTTTAAATTTCTTAATCTTCAAGTTTCTTTCTTTAAAATTCTGCTTAAGGAGCACTGATGGCAAGAGGAGAGAACAAGTGCTGATACAATTTAAGGAGAAAACAAATGCTAATCCTATCAGCCAGCTAGTCTGGGGAATGGTGGTTATGTATGGAGTAGTTCTACATGGGAAGTAGATGCTCTTCTGTAGTTTCCTACTTCCTTAGACAGTGCAAAACCTTCAGCTCTAAGTCTTACTCCTCTGATGTGCTTTCCTTCGGTGCCCAGCAATAGATGGTAAGGCAAAGTGAGGTGCAGTCACAAACCTAAACAGATAAACAGAAATCTCTTCCTCTTGTTGCTTATTCTTTGTTTCTGTACTTGTTAACATAGCCAGAACTTATTGCTCAGCTGATAAATAGCAGAGAATCCTTTTTTCCTGATAAGAAAATGATGACTTTCTTAAATATGAGAAGTCATAAAAAGCTTCTTCTGTGTTTCTTTCTCAGAGTACATGGAAATGTTTCGCTGGAAATATTTGCCATTCATAATTTGTGGAGTGCTAATTAGGCAGGGTTGAATGAACAGCCATCTCAGCATGAATCAGAAAGTCAGCACGTGAACATACTGTAGATAATATTCTTCTGAATGTTTCTTTAACTACGATCAAAATGTACTGTTGATGAGTAGCACAGTAAGTAAACCCATGTGCCTTGGATTTTTGTGGGTAATGAGCACAAAATAGATGTTCAGAAATGTATTGTGAAATGAGTATTTGCAGGGTGTATTTTCCATCATTACTGATTTCCTACTCTGTAAGAATGTTGGTTGGATTGCTGTGAATAACATTTCCAACTGCAGAAAGATAAATATATAATGTAGACTTGGAGTTTTCTGCTTCTGTAGTTTCAGCTATTCAGAATATAAATTCATTTCGTGATCCTATTAACAATTCCATGTCCTATCAATACAGTTTAATCTAAAAGTCATTGCAGTGAAGTAGCCTACTGGATGGTGTCATGAAGATGGTATCATAACCTGGAGGATTTGCTCTTAGTTCGCTAAAAATAATTTACTGTAAGCATCGCAAGGTCCAGTGAGATGCTGTTGAGAACTGATGACATTTCCGGTGTATGGCCTATTCTTATCTTGGATCCTTCACTCACAGCAATTTTGCAAATTAGTTTGGTGATATTCCCAGCTCTGTGGAATGTTCAAATGCAGAACAAGTACCCGAGTGAAGATTCTTTACCTGGGATCCAGTGCCCTGATCCTTCTTTCCCAGGAGTCACAGACAGAGTGCTCACTTTCGCCGCTCTTTGAGACCTGCTGCCGAACTCTGTCTCGTTCAGCCAAGCACACAGACTCAGAGGAGGAAAATGAAAAAGGGTCGTATGAGCCTTTGTTTTCTTTCAAGCATGTCACGAGAACAGCCATTCTGGGAACCCAATAAAAGCCTTACCCATCTGTCCAGTTTGGACCATCTGGGGAGCCTTCAGTTCTGGCATCTCGCTGAATAGTGCTATAATGGCACAGTGCATGTGAACAAGGTGAATTCCTGGGATGCTGAAAATTGGATGCAAGCGGTGGATTGGTGTCATTTTTTTCGTGCGGAAACATTTAGATTTATGATTCTCCCGAGTTAGACTATGAATTCTTGCTTGTTTTTCTGAAGTCCTTGTTTATATCACCTCAAGTGATTTACTTGCAACAAAAATGAGCTTACTGTGCGAGTTGTGTCAAGTAAATAGCAGGTTTTTGATCTACCGCTGTCTTACAGTTTCCCTATTAAACATAAGATGTTATTTACAGTTATATGCTTCCTCCTCAGTGATCTTGAGTAGTGAAGTGTGTAGCAGAGTGTAATAGCTATTTTTAACTTTAGAAGACCTGGTTTAAAGTTAATGCTCTTTTTCCTTACTTTAATTAGTATGCTACATGGTGTGTGTACAGATACACAAACACTTTCTAACCTTATGCAATATATATTGTGCACTCTAGAAAGTTATTTCTGAGAGATGGAGAGTTTTCCTTCATTGTTTGGCTTTGGGAAAGAGTGGGGCAGTGTGGGGAGAGCATTTTGCTCCAGTGAACACTCATCAAGCTCTGGGAATAACTATGGGAAAGTCAGCGTTTTCAGTGGCCTTGCTCCACAGGTATGTCCTCCATGCAGGAAAGAACTAAATGCAAAATTTCTAGGATATGCTTGAATCCCTTGCTAACCCTTTCAAACATGTAATAGAGCACATTGCTCAATGTAATTTCAGGCTTGCATCGTTCCTTTAGATGTTTGATGGCAGTAAGAGCTGAAATCAAATACGGAGGATCCAAATTCAGCTGCCTGTCCAGCTTTTTATCTTTTTTGGTATTTTGGAGTGGCATGAAGCACTATTTATTGTTTATTTATGTAATACATCATATCTGTATATGTAATATAAATATTTATTCTCCAGGAGAAGTAGAATATTGAAGCAAAACTGATATCCCTCATCTCTGCTAAGCTGTTTGTCTTTTGGGTTGCAGGGAAGGTTTAAATCTTCCTGTTTCTTGATTTGTTATCATATTACCTTCTAAACATATTTAGCATACCATTTATTTTTATATATGCTGTTCACCATGCAGAACATTGTAAACTACTTTACAGTCAGAGAGCGGTAAGGCAGAAGAAGAATTCTGTAGTTACAGTGAGTTGCAGTCAGCTAAAAAGGGAAAGAGCAGTGCATTAAGATGCAGTAAAAAAATGAAAGTTGAAATTTTAAAGTAGTAAAAATGCTAATCAGCATGCTGGAGTGATTCATTGCAGCCTCTTTTCAGAGCTGTGCACTGCTGTACGCTGCTTTCAGTGCTGGTATTTGCAACTATCAGCATATGCTGTGTATGTTCCTGCCTTCTGAATGCTGGGGTGTGGATGTGAATGGGACAGAAAAAGCACAACTTTTCTGGGAAATTAGATAAGATCTGGGGAAAGAACGAACAACACAGAAGTGAATGAAGAATATTGAGTGCTGTATTTATAATGATCACAAATACCTGCTAGCCTTTAAGAAATCAGCAGCTTGTTCCATTACTGTTGTAAGGACAGAGTTGGTATTTGAGGTGATATAAAGGCTCTGGTGAGCTATTTATTTGTTTAAAACATTTGCCTAGATGCATTAGAAGAAAGTTTTCTCTATTGCTGTGACCAAAAAAAAAATAAATTTAGTCCCTATAAATCAATTAGAGCACCCCATGCTCAGCTTGCTTATGCAGTCATGGCTTTGCTGAAAAGACAATGACCAACACTATTCTTGGTACAGCAGAGCTGTTATTTTAATGTGAGGAGGCATGTGGGCTCTTTTCTGTGAGATGCAGTGTGTTTGATCTAGTTTTGGTTGCCAGTATTCTGCCAGCTACAGAATTCTGCCAATTAGTGGTCCCCAAACTACTAGATCTTATTACCTTTTTTTTAATCCCACTCCTGTGGATAGGCAAGTGTGAGAGGTGTGATTCACATGGAATAAGAACAGCATTAAAATTTAATCTCTGAAATAAAAAGGAACATCAGGGGAACAGAAAAGCATGCAGTCAGTCTCACCATCAAAGTATGCCATTATCCTATATGTCTTGAATTTCTTTATTTTTGGGATCTAGCTAGAGCTCCAAACTCCATAAGAAGAGTTTTTCTTGTCAGATTATCAGTCCTGTTCCATTCACTGCAGAAAATGGTGTAAGTTACAACTTCTGGTTTTTTTCTTTGAAGAAGTTTGGAATGCATTGGTGCTCATATACTGTGTCAGGCAGGACACACTAAATTGTATTCAAACACAAACTTTCCCCTTAATGGTGTTATTTCAGTGTAAACTGATTTTTCACAAGCTACTGCTTTCAAAAACAGATTATAGTATACTTGATAATATTCAGGAAGTTTTAATTTGACTGGAAATAACAATATATTTTAGAACCTCAACCCTAATGACATCATAGAACACGTATTATTACTAATCAAAAATATTTTTTTGAAGATGTACTTAAAATGGGGATTTAAAATTCCTAGGAAAATTAAAGTGCTGACTTTTACCATGTTTTATTAGTGTATTCTATATGAAGTTGTATAAAAGTGACATGTCTGCCACCAGTAGACCAAAGCTAAATGCTGTCATCACTACAATGGCTTCGTTTTCTGAAATCAGCATTTTTTTGCACTTGTCAGTGACAGGGTTTGGCCTTTGGCTTTTGGATAAAAATCAAACAAGATCTTTTGGCACTGAAATTGAGATGGTGAAGGTGCACAGAATGCTCCTGTGACATCTTCAGATAACTCTTCTTTAGCCTTTGTTGTTTGCAGTAAATTATTTAGCAACAGTTATCATTAAACTGGCACATACAGGGGCTGAGGTGCTTTTTGCTTTATAACAATATAAACCCAGGGTGATGCTGAGGGGATTAAAAGAAATATCAAGACATGATGTAGTAAGAGATAATTGCAGAATCTTTTCCTGACATCTTTATGTTGAACAAGTACCTATTTAGTGCCCTGAGCACGTATTATTATGTATTATTTTAGAATGTTCACCATTTAGCTCATTGTGCCATACGGCTAGAAGCCTTGTTCTAAAGAAGTAACAGCCTAATTTGAAGTGCAAGTGTGACAAATGAAAAGGGAGAACAGCAAATAGCGTGAACTAAAATTGCACTCTTACCCTGGCTATTTGTAGCATGATTGTTTTCAAAAAGCATATTTTTTTAATCAGCTATTCCCAGTACTACTTAACCATAATTGGTTAGCTGAGTTTGTTTGGGTTTTTTTTCTGTCTTCAAAGTAGAGGGTGGATTTGTAGTGGGAGAGAGATAGTACAGCTTAGTTCAGAATCGAGGCAGTTTTGTCCTCTGGCCAGCCATACGTTGGAAAGAATCATAGAATTTCAAAGGCTGAAAAGACCTGTTAGATCATCAAATCCAACCATCAACTCAGCACTGCCAACCCACTACCGAACCATGTCCCTAAGCACCACATATACATGTTTTGTGAACACTTGCACCTCCCTGAGCAGCCTGCTCCAATGTCTGGCCACCATTTCAGTGAAGAGATTTTTCCTAATGTCCAATCTAAGCCAGCCTAAGGAGATCTGTGCTGGACAATGGCATTACTCTTTGTTGTGTGCTGTGATAGTAGGTAGGAATACAGATGCAATTGTCCTTTTGTGTTTCTTACTTATGAAACTGTGACAGCAAATTGGGAAAAATACCTTGGATTTCCTATGGTGTGGACATGATTGTCCCAGGGAAGGGCTACTTCAATGACCAAGGCCAGGATAATAAAACCACTTTGAGAATTTGTTCTATTTAACAACCTCTGCTCTGCTTCACAAAGACTCTGCCTCCAACCACTGTGGCTACATTGCCTTATTTAGAAGGAGCAGCTTCTGACCTTCTGCCTTTGTTTCTTCACTCTTTTTCTTCTCACTCTGTGCCCTTGCTGCCACTGCCACGCTTTGCAGTCCTCAGATAGCAGAAGCTCTGAGAAGCTCCTACATCTTAAACAGCTTTTGCTTGCCATAATGGGTTGGCGTTTCCTGTTCCTTATTCCAGCCTTCCTTTCCCAGCAGTGGCTGATCGCGCCTTTCGCTATAGAAGTGCTGCTCATCCCCCTTAGTTCACACATTCAAAAGCTCTCTTAAACTGTCAATTTTAGCTGCCCAAGCTGACACCTCTCCTACTTGTATAGATTAGTTTCACATTCTCAGCTTAAGTATAGATTAGTTTCATAGTTGTGACCCAGCAAGACGCTGCCTGTCCCCAGCTGCTGTCAGTCTCTGTTCTCTCTCCCAGGAGAAAAATGGATAACCACAGGAAGGCAGTCACCTGCCAGTGCTGCTTTTCTTCCCTGCATGATGAAATCTGACAGGTGCCCTGTGCTACTTCCTATCTCTGCAAGATGCAGGCTTTGATTTACATAAGTGTCTCTTCTTCCTTCAAAGAACCTGGCCGAAGGATCTCCATTTCTTCTCGTGCTTGTCTCAGAGGTGTGGAGGCAGTTATATTTCTGTTGGTTTTTTTTTTTTCTCCCAGAGACTGATTTTTTTCCCTTCCAGGTTAATCCTACAGATGTTGTTCAGTTGGTCTGTTTCTCAGAGTAAATCTTAAAAGCCTTATGCCATCGTTACTCACACCAAATCATTTCTCTTCTGTGAGAAACCCCACCAATGTCCCCATAACTTAGGAATTCACCCTTCCTCAGCAGGCATGTGCATTCATTGATACTGACTACATCGTGGAAATACACTTCTCTGCAAAATTAAAGCTCACACAGATATGGTTTAAGTAAAGACATTCACTTAAAAGGTAGGGCAGAAGTAGGATGCCTCACAGGAATTCATATATGGAAATTAACATTATCATAATGAAGGTGGAAGCCAGGCTCTAAAGGCCTTACATAAATGCCCTGAAGTCATAGGAGTCAACATAATCTCCTTTCCAGCATTCAGAAAGACATGATAAGATGAAATGGCTTCTCTAAGAGCAAGGATTGGTAATAAATCTTTCAAATCAGGGATGCCAAATCAACAGAGAACGATAAAGTGATCTGGCCCAC
This sequence comes from Aleadryas rufinucha, assembly GCA_013397815.1. Classification (NCBI taxonomy): domain Eukaryota; kingdom Metazoa; phylum Chordata; class Aves; order Passeriformes; genus Aleadryas; species Aleadryas rufinucha. Next base: position 184,941 of record VZTH01012664.1, read on the forward strand.
TACAAAACTGTTAGTCTATTCTGAGCAATATGCAGATCTTTTGAGTACAAAAAAGAAAATGAAGTACTCTTCATTTAAGGCACAAAGGTTAATGGGGGACACGGATAAAATGCAAAAACATTGTTTCACATACTACTGAACACCTTTCTTTGATAAGGCGCTTGACTTTCTGTTTGAAGGCAAAACATTAGATCTTACCTGCATTTTGATAAAGCACTAGATGCAATATTCAGTAGGAAATTTTCCTTGGCTAAAGAAAGTGGAGATCTGTAGAAAATTGTATGATGACCAGCTGGAGATGTGGAGGCGATGAGATGCCTACAAGCAGTCGTGAACTAGAGAAAGGCCACGGTTCTTCTGTGTTCATTCTAGTGGTGGCTGCTGTGTAAGAGTTAGATGAAGCCAGTGGAATTCCTTGATGAAAGTTGTGGGGCTTTTTCTGTCCATAACAATAATAGATAATGTTGAAGACTGAGTAACAAAAACATGATTAAATTTGTAGGGGAGTTGTAAGGTAATAGACATTGGGGTTAATAAAATTTTCTGCCATATGAAGTAAGTTCATCAATTGAAAATGACAGAGGAAAAAGACTCAGAATTATTAAATCGTGTAATGGCTGGAATGAGTGATATGAAGCCATGGCCGAGGCAAATGCAGTCTGGGGAGGGATGTTATGAAATATTTCAGTGAAAATAGGCACACATTCATGATCAAAAACACTGGAGAAACCTAGTCTTGAAATCATTGTGCCATTGTGATCACTTGTGTTTAAGAGTCATAGAATCATAGAATGTTTTTGGTTGGAAGGTACCCTAAAGTTCGTCTCATTCCAACCCTTCAACGTGAGCAGTTCACCTTCCCCTACACCAGGTTGCTCCAAGCCCTATCCAGCCTGCCCTTAAACAGTTCCAGGAATGGGGTGTCCATCACTCCTCTGGGCAACCAGATTTAAAGGAATGCAGACTGAATCTGGAAAACGATGGGGAGAACTTACTTGTTGAGAGGGGGATATAAAATTTGGCTTGTTAAACCCAGGAAGAGTTAGCTGAGAGAGGCGATATCATTGCTGTCTGTAGATACATCAGGCAGGTTACAGAGAGCAGCTGCTGAAGCAGGAGGGTAGCCCTGGCACAGGAGCAAATGGAGGTAAACTGGCCACGAATGGCTTGAAGCTGGTGAGAAAGTGCTCAGCTATCTGATTGGGAAATTGTGAGCAGCCTGTCCAGCAGGGAACAAGACAACTTAACTAGTTGTGAGACAGGGCTTAATCCCTTTGTGCGAGGGAGTTCATGACTTGGTTGTCAGTGACCAAAGGAGTCAGAACTCAGAGAGGAGTGAGAGAGTCCAAGTTTTCAAACAGGACCTAATGCTACACTGTTAATTCTATATTTAAGCAGACGAACTAAAACAGTATAGATTTTTAGGTTTTGGTTTCCCTAGGGAGCACTGCTTGTGTTTAGAGAGATATGTATAGAACTGAAGTTTTCACATGGTTACTTTGGTATATAAACACATAGAGGGGGTTAACTCCAAGAAGAGCTACTGCTGCAGTAAAATAGTTAAACATCACAGTTCCAGAGAAGCCAAATGTGAGGTTTCAGAATCTGACCTCATTTTTTTAATAGAAATAAAAACATCCTATCTGGTTTTCTTTAGTTGATATTTATAAATAAATACATCATTAATATCTACAGTTAATATGTACAGCATTAGGATCTGTGCAGTTACTAAAATGGATATGGCAGCTTCTCTATGTTGTTCCTGTCTAAAAAGGGTATTGGGACAGGGTTGTAATTTTCAGAGGGACAGTTGGCAATTAGACACTGGCATTTCTGAATGGCCATAATACAACTTTTTTTTTTTTTTAATGCATTTAATGGGTGAGGCTTATGTGGTTTGGAAATATTACAAAACACAACTGTAAAATCTTAGCAATATTAATGCTTCTGACATTAAAATAATATCCAACTGATAAATAAAAATCTTTTTCATCACTCCCCCACGCTTTCCCATTAAAAAATCAGCACGCACCTCTCTCCCCCACATAAAACCCAAACGCAGCAAAATAGAATTTTTCTTCACTGAGCGGAAGAAATAAGAAGTGATTGTATAGATAAGATAATATTACTTTATCATTCTCCAGAGTTTAAAAATGAGCACTAGACTGGACTGGAGCAGAATCTCAATCAACTACTTAAAGGGTAGTTAACTAGGAAAAGGGTGTGCTGTATATCCTGGGCTGAACATGGCAAGAGAAGTTTATGCGGTCTTCCACTGATCTGGTTTGATCACTGTTGAAAAAAGGGACAGCAATTTTTCTCTTCCTTTTTGTTTCTACATTGTTTCTTGATATTAAAGAGATTTTAATAAGTTCATTATATCAGCCAAAATCTGTGCTTGAAATAGATCCCCCAAACTTATTTGTACATACATTTATTCCAGATGCTCCCAGCTCAACCAGTGATACTGAAAGAGTACTTGTGAAGCCAGTTGCTCTGTCTTTTGTTATCACTTTAAGTCATAGAAATTAAGATATTCAGTAAGTATATTACACTACAACCCCAAAGCAGTAATAGTCTGAAATAACACATGAAGAAGTGTTAGCACATTTGAGTTGCTCTCCTTCTAGGTTGTTACACACAACCTAACTGTGACAGGCATTGAAAGAAAGTGCCTGCAGGTCATCTTTTCTTACAGGATGTGGAATATGAAAAAAAAAATTAGAAATTGTGAAAAAGGTGTGTCTTATCCCAGAAGAGCTGATATGAATGAACTTGCTTTCTTTTCCCCAGTACCATTTCACCAAGCACATACCAAACTCTAATTTTATTTTAGACATCCTTCTACTCCTGCAGCAGCTGCCTGCGCACATCACACTGTGGTATCCACAGAATACAGCTCTAAACCTCTCCAGGTGCTGTAGAGGATGTTGCACATCCAGGGTTGATATAGCTGGTAAAAGGCTGGTGGATGGTACCATAATCCTTGGTTAGCAAAACTACAGATCACAGGAACACAGAGTAGATCACTCTGTAGTCTATTGTAATAAAACTTTTATTTACACATAATATTTTTATGGTTGTTTTTGTAAATGATTCAATGTTTTCCATTTGTGAGCAGCTCCACTTAGCCGTCAATTAACCTGTAAACTCCTCAAGAAAGGATTCTGAGCAGAAGGCTTAACAAATGCAAATTTCCTTTCAGAATTCTTGAGGGAGATTGCCTGTAGGTGAAAACTGAAACAATGATAAAAGATGCTTCCAAGGACAATTTTTAAAATCTGCTAAATGCTCTAGTAACTGTATGTGGGATTTTATAATCAACTCTTTCAGAAGAAAAATTGAGATGTCCTCATTAAAAAATTTCTATTATGTCAGCTAATAGCTTGGGTGGTGTTCTAGAGGGATTTTATTTGCCTGTTTTGTTTGGGCAGAATTGAATAATTTTAACAGAAGACAGTGTTGTAAATGAATCATCTTGCATGATAATGCAGAAAAGGGTTTTTCTGTGAATATGAACAGAATTGGCTCAAGTGTTTGAAAAATGGCGTCGAGACTTTAATAAAAAATAAATGTTATTCCACAGACGTGGCAAAATGTCAAGGACATATGTACACTTAAGCAGCATTAATGACAGTGAACTTTGCTCATATGCAGGTTTTTTGATAAAGTAAAAATTTGAAAAGTCATTGTATTTAAACCGTTTCCACTTAAAATGAGAAAAGTTGGAAAACGACTGAATTTCTGCAGTCTGGTGGTAAAAATGCAGCACTCCTCACCTTAAAGACATATGCTTCATTCTGTTCCTTGGTTCTTATCAACCTATCCTAAATAAAATAATTCCATACAATCAAGAAAAAAAAACCCACAGAGTGAACCACAGTCATTTCTAAAGTCCTCACAAGTCTTATAGTTCATTTTCTGTGTTCTCCCATCCCTTCCAGTTTCACTTTCAGATCTGGCATCAGGAAAACAAGTAGAGGCTGGGAGGGTCCCAAGGCTGGTCCTTCCAAGACCTCTGCTTTCAACAGAGGTTGAAATGTGCTTTTGAGCCCCAGGCAGCAGCAGAGTAAAGTGGTTAGAGTGATTGGGTTTTTGGTGATGCTACATATTCAACAGGAAAGGAGAAAGGAGGCAGAACATTGTGACAAGGAGATGTCACTTCTTTTATTCACTTTCCCTCTGTGTTGCTGTCATATGCTTTTTTTCCTCCCCCCGCACAGAGTTTTCAGTAGAGGCTTTTTCTGTAGTGGCCAGAAATCATGGCCATTTGACAACTGCTGGCCTCTGTGGAATGAACTGAATAGTCCCGTGCCAGGTATCCATTTCACAACACAGAAAGCATTACCGTCGTTGGCAGCAATTAGCATGTGTGTGGGCAGCCTCACAGGGGATGTGAAGGATTGAATGGTCGGGGGGGCAATGGTCACCCTTTGAGGTCTCTGTGGAGAGGCATCTTGGCAGAGCATTAAGCTCTGTGTCATAAAAGTCGATGAATTGTGTTTCTTTACCAGGCTTTTGCCGTTTATTTTTAGCTATTTTAATTTTTTAAAAGGCAAAGAAAATGAAACTTTGAGGGAGCGTTAATGTTAATTGGGGTACATTTGCATCCTGTAATCCTGTCTCTAACTTTTGTTGCTGGGGGATTCTTTTTTCCCCCTTCTCTAATCTCAGGGGGTGGAATTACATATGCTTTTACATGGAAGTCCCTCTGTACCCATTGAGGAAGAAGGGCCAGATCTTCTAGATCTGTGATGATTGTTTTGAGTGTTGTGAAATGCACTGGACTTTATTTTTATGTCTCCCCAAATCTCCAACAGAGTAAAACCCAGTAGTGATGGTCATGGCTTGTCATGTAGATCTGTGGTTTAGATTTGTGTGTTGCATCAATATGCAACAGCAAAATTAACATATAATGCCCTAGATGAACATTTTAAGGAGGGCTGATTTCAAGATCTGTAGCCCATTATGTCCCATTTTATGATCTGCTTTCCATTGCTTAAGAGTATACCACGCATTCACTAGCTGCAGGGTTTTTTTCTTTCCAGGATGCACAGATGGCATGTGCTTTGGACAAATCACAGCTAAGAAAATGATGCTGTTGTTTCAAGGAGCTTCATAAGGATGTTGTGTCACACCATATGGGACAGAATCGAGAAGATGGAAAAAAATTATGGATGCTTGTAAAAGAGAGAAAGGATCATATGGTGGCCAAGAAAGCTGCCTTGAGAACTAGTGCCTGTCTGGGCATGTGAATGAGTCATCCTGCATGACTTTAATAGAACTTCTTGACGTGTCCAAGGAGGAGTATTAAGGTCTGGCTTTTGATGGCTAAATGACTGGAGTCAGGCACTAGTGAGAATGTAGGTTCCTCAAATAGGATGCTTAAAAATAGGGGACATTTCTTTAGCTCACGCTTCTTGCTGTCCCCAGTTCTCTGTCTGTATGTTGTATTGCACTGGTGCTCGTTCACCCTGCTGCCATAAATCCACGAATGTCTCTAAAATTTGGAGATGCACTGTACTTGGATGCTGGGGAAAAGCTACCACCTTTTTAAAATGCTTTCGATAGCATGTGGGTATAACAAGATGGGGATGAGAAGAAAGTATGCTTGACCTCTTTAGTTCTTCACCTTGTTCAAAGGTACAGAATATTAAACCCATGCTTGTTTTGTGAACATTAGTATTGCATGTACTGGTTNTGATAGCATGTGGGTATCATGGGTATAATGTCATTGTTTTGTGACATTAGTATTGCATGTACTGGTTGAAGGACAAAGAATGTGCAAAAATACACTATACAATCATATACTTGTATGATTCAACTTATTTATCTCTTTCCATCTTGCTTCAGCAGGCTTTGTGTGTGTTTAAGGCAGTAAACAGAGCAAACAGGAAACGTTTCATAGCATAGGGAGGGCAATGTCAAGCACAAGTTAACAAAAGTTTGTATTAGGTGCATTCTTGCAGATAAGGGGCAGGTCGTCTTACTTTACTGTGTAGTTCAGGCAGCACAGTAAAGTAAGATGTTCTTACCAAAGGACAGGACACACACAAGAACGGTGTGACTGCATTAAAACCTCCTGGCTATGGAATTGATTTGCTGCAAGAATGAGTCATTCATTCATTTACCTTGCGGAGAGCGCATGTGACATGCAGGAGTTCATTAACAGCACGGCAGAGTTTGTAATCACAAACACACAATCACAATCACTCGCGAGGACAATAGAAAGGGATTTGTGCATTTAGCACCTCTTGTTGTCACTTTTCCTGATCGGAGTTCAGAATGGCTCCATTACCTTCTGCCTATTCAACTACAGAAATGTTTTCCTGGATACTGAATGAGCATTAAGTCCTATTTCCCTAGCTGCAGGGAAAAGACTGATCTGATCGAAAGGAGGTAGAACAGAGAAAGTATAATCTTTTATGCACCTTACTGCCCATCAGATCATTGTCCATACAGGTGGTTAAACATCTGCACCCACCAGGTATCTGTGCTGAAACTTCTTTCAGTCCTTGGAAACACTTGGAGAAGTATCTGAAAGGTGTGATGAATTTGCTGAGTGTTTATTTCAGAAGTGTGTTTTATTCAGAAGGGTCAAATGGATGACTCCTGAGAGAGGTGGGATATATTTTACTGCTGTTCCCAAAATCTGAGAAAGGTGATGGGGGATACAAGATAGGATGTGGAAGGACACATTTCTGACCATGTGGGCATTACACCAGCATGAATCTAAATATGAGAATAAAGATATACTGTAGAATTTTTTAAAAAGTGACCTAACTCCCCAGAAAACTTTATTAACATCGTGTTTGTCCACAGTCAAATCAGGAGTTCATGTGCTTCTGTACCTGTTAGGTGTTGATATCTGATGCAGTTGTAGTGGTCAATACAGGAGCACTGCAGTAAGTCAGGAAAGCAGGGAGAGGTTTCCTTTCTTTGTGAAAGGACACAAAGCTGCTCAGTAACTACTCAGTGCTGGCATTGTGTCTTACAGAGATATTTGCATCTCTAAGGGAGGAAAGCAGTGATTATTTTATTAGAATTAATAGTAAGACCACCCTCTGGTTAAGGTGCAATTAGAGTGCATTTTGGAATGAAAGATCAGGTCTGTCTGGACACCTGGGAAACTTCAAATTAGAGATTTGCTATAAAAGCTTGAAGGGAAGATGGAGACACTGAGAGTGAGCTCTGATAGGTATTTCCAAGGGTTTTCTTTTATTGGAAGGTGTCCATGGGGAACGTGTCCCTTACAGGGAAATTTTCTGATAAAACTCAGGTGTAGGCACTGTCTAGAAGATACACCCTCAGGCATAAACTCTGCACAGAGAGTGGAACTGTGCAATGAGCAGAGAGATGTATAAAGGGAAAAAGTATTATTAAAGCATTGCTTTCCTTTCATTTCTTCACCTATGTCTTTTATAAAAGTTGTGTAACTGTGTTGCTTATTTTGAATAGTCTAAATAAAGTTCTTTTATTTTAGTTTATATTAAATTGTCCTCAGACTGTAGCACCTATGTGAGCCAGGTGGGAAAGCTTGGCCCCACAGGGGTCAGGAGTGGAAGGAGTGTCAAGGGATGAGCCTGGAACGTGTTGGTAAAATATCAGGGTGTCTGCACAAATCCAAAACCTTCAAGGGAGCAATGCTGCACATGGCTGCTAGTCTAAATGTTATTTTACTCATCTTTTTCTTGTATTTCAGGAGCATGGTGTGGCCTAACCACTGAGCTGGGGGATATTCTGTGATTTATCTGGATTTGGTTCCAGCAGGTGTGACTTAAAGATGATTAAATGGACTGAGCTTTTGGCCTGATTCTATTATAGTTTCATTACAGAGCTTTGAATTGAACGTAGTAAAAGGCAAGCTTGGCTTTTACCTAGGAGCCTTGTTCCACAGAGAGAGCCATAACTTACAATTCACAGTTTGTTAGAGGGGGTTTGGTAGGACCTTGAAGTGAAAAATACGTACCCAGATAGAATCTTATTGTGCTGTTTTCTGTTTGAATTCATCCAGCCGAGAAAGGCTGCAACAAGCCGCTGGTTGTTTCCCAGTGTTGCTTTGTCAAACCTCACTTTGCTCATGTCTGATGGATTCTGTTCAAAGCTTTTAGGACCTGCAGGCCTCGCTAACTTTCTCAGGTTTGCCAGAACCAGCTGTCCATTCCTTGCTTTATCAGTATTAGCCAAAATTTACACTTTTGCTGCGTTGATTTGATCGTTATCTTCTGAAGCAGTAAAACTTAACATAATGTTTTCTTCTTTACTTAAAAGGCATTTTTAGTTTTATTGAAAAAGGTGTTTGTACTAATTGTCTGTCAAATATTTATTTTTTACTTATTCTGATAACCTCCTAAAATGTTGCAAGTTTCCTCCCTGGAGGAGAGAGAAGTATCATTGAAACTGATGCTTAATTTAAAGTAGAAGTAGCGGATCTATAAAATGATTTGTGTGTTATATATGGTGTTGAGTGAATGCCGTGGACTGTCTTCATGTATTTATTTTGGATGATTATGTACAATATCCAAAGAAGCTGAGCAATGATATTAGGTGCCTATGGATATAACAAATCTATGATGGGACTTGCAAATACCTGTTTTCCTCATTGCACTATGCATCCCTATGCTTAGAACAGGGGTGGATGAGATAACATCCTAAACAACTCTTTGGCTAAAACTGTCTTTTCTGGCAGTAAAACAGATTGGGATGTGGGCTTCCACCATGGAAATGCTCCTTGCAGTGTGATATTAAGTTGTGGGAAGAGACAGTAACACTATTTTTTTTGTTGTTGCAGCAGTATGAGTGCTTGCCAAAACCACTTCTGTAGATCAATACACGCACAGCTATAAATTCTAAGCATTTAGACCAGATTAGTAGTATTGTTTCTTTACAATATTAATCTTTTGTCAACCTGTGCAGTCAAACATTTAATTGAGGCTTTTTGCTTTTCCATATTTCGTTTCCAAAAAGGGTAGTCAACATTCATTACTCCACAGATCTAGATAGCTAGTTGGGGAAGGAAAGGGGGATTGGTTGGGGGTGGAGGGGAGATGTTTATTTGTTTAGGGGGGTTGTGCTGGTTTTTGTTGTTGTTTCTGTTGTTTGGTAGGGGGGGATAGTTTTTGTTTCTCTCTGGTTTGTTTTTTTTTTTTCATATTGGAGAGATTTGGGAAAATACAAAAGGTCTGGTTTTTTTTCCTGAAGAATGTGATGTGGGCTGACAAACCAGCACCTGAACTGTTGCAGTGTTACCTTAAAGGCAGGTTTTATTGAAAGAAAAAACAATACATGTACATTTTTAGGGCACATTCAGTATGTGCAGAGAAACTCGAAGTGGTCATCAGGGAGAAGCCAGTGGATAATCACACTCATACTGAGGCTCCGTTGTTAAGCTCTTTGGAACTCGAGTGGCCTCAAGCACAACTTGCTCATTTTATTAAGGGTGGAGCGGGAGTGTCAGAGTGCATTTTCATAATCCTGAAAGGAGTCAGAAATTTTTAGGTGTTCCATCCAGCCTTAGGGCTAATGCTCCTTATTTTGCACTGTGTAATCATAGTTACTGTTCCCCAANATTTGGGAAAATACAAAAGGTCTTTTTTTTTTCCTGAAGAATGTGATGTGGGCTGACAAACCAGCACCTGAACTGTTGCAGTGTTACCTTAAAGGCAGGTTTTATTGAAAGAAAAAAACAATACATGTACATTTTTAGGGCACATTCAGTATGTGCAGAGAAACTCGAAGTGGTCATCAGGGAGAAGCCAGTGGATAATCACACTCATACTGAGGCTCCGTTGTTAAGCTCTTTGGAACTCGAGTGGCCTCAAGCACAACTTGCTCATTTTATTAAGGGTGGAGCGGGAGTGTCAGAGTGCATTTTCATAATCCTGAAAGGAGTCAGAAATTTTTAGGTGTTCCATCCAGCCTTAGGGCTAATGCTCCTTATTTTGCACTGTGTAATCATAGTTACTGTTCCCCAAGGCAGCAAAGACTAACAGTGTGGAAAGCCTATGAAGTAGCAAAGCCTGAAGTAATGAAAGACCCTAATTTTCCTACTTTTTAAAGGGGATCTCAGAAATTCATTTTTCAGTCTGTTTTCATTTTCTAAGAGTTCTACAGATGAAGCCTATTTTTTAAATTATTAACCATTTCCTTAAGAATACTTTCCCTAACCTCTAGCAGGTTTTGGGTGCAGAGCATGTATTTTTAAGTGGATTTTACAGGAACACATCAACATATGCCTCGTGGAAGGAGTGAAAGGTATGACTTTAAAAACATGATCCTCTAAATCGACAGGAGACTTTTTTTTAAAAATTATTTGCATCATTTCTGCTTGGAAGCATCTGAAACTAAAGGAGTTCTGAGCTACCCTAAGTCTACATTTTTTTTCCTTCTGTGTTTTGCCTAATGTTGCATACATGATGCAGTTAGTAGAATCTAACATCTTGTGAGGGACAGATCAAGCCCTTCAGGATGTCATGCTTAAAATCTGGAACAAGATTATTTTTATTGCTGTCAAAGGCAGCTAAAGGAAGTGGAAGAATGTAGTTGTTCATGATGCAACAGTTGGCTAACCTTCCAGATTTACATCTCATCACTGAACCAGGATTGGTTTCTTCATTAAGTTCACATAGTAACTTACTTTAAACTTTTTTCAGCCATGCTCATAAAATGAAATATTAGTTGAATTAGGGTTGTGATAATATGATAATATGAGATGCCTTCTTTTTTTTCACCCTAGTTTCCTTGCCTGTGAAGGTTTCTCTGATCTGAAATGAAGGTGACCTTGCCTGATTTTTCAGACTATGAAATGTCTCTTGAAACACCACTATTCAATTTTTTTTTATTTTTTATGTATGTTCCTTCAGTATTTGCAAGAGGATAATTACCTTTTCTGAGAGAAAGAACGTGGTGAAATATTTGCATTGCAATTTGGAAGTTGATGCCTCTCCTTTATATAGTCTGCCAATCCAGCTGAGAGGCAGCTCATGTTACACTGAAGGCTGTAGTTTGTGTTTCTCTTCAGCATCTCTGTTTTTTCTAACTGCTCACTGTCGATTGCTTTTCAATTACTTCTGTTCTTTCACTAGGAGTACACTTGGTTTTTTACAGCTTTCTAACATTCTTTCTCATTTTCCTGAGTAATTTTGATAACCCAAGGGCCTCCCTAAGCATAGAATCATACAGTTGCTTCAGTTGGAAGCACCTTCCACCAGACCAGGTTGCTCAGAGCCCTATCCAGCCTGGCCTTGAACACTTTCAAGGATGGGGCATCCACAGCTTCTCTGAGCAACTTGTTCCAGTGCATCACCACTCTCTGAGTAAAGTATTTTTTCGTAATACCTGATCTAAACCTACTCTCTTTTAATTTAAAGCCATTAACTGGAAAAGAACAGTAACCAAAACACTAACAGAGAGATGGTGTGTTGCTTTCTATATGACTTTTGCACACAAGTAAAGGACTTTCCATTAGGTACTTAACGTTTCCATCAGATTCCATCAGAAAAGCTGATGTAACCCCTGCCAAACCACTCATGGTCCTCTTTGGCTTCAGTCAGCATTGGCTCATTTAAAAAGATTAAGACTGAGATTTTCAGGAAGATGCTGCTCTGTTGTCAGGTTTTACTTCTGAACTCAAAGGACCAAACACTATATATAAAGAGTGTACCTTAGCGGATTTGTTCTGGTTTTATTCCTGTGACTGAAATCAGAATCTAATTTCACTTTTTTCCTCTCTGCTGTCTGTCAGAGTAATGTTATGTTTGATAGTCATAGGTCAGAGCTCATCCATCTACATTAGAAAGACATTTTTCACTCAGTCAAAAATATTGCCGATTTGCAGGCAGGAATAACTGTTTTGCAGATAATGTGGGTCTTTTGTAACTTGAATTCTTCAGTACTGACCTAGGGCTGAGCGTCTGCTCCTCATCATCTGCTCAAAGTATGCCAAATACTGGGAACAAGGTAGCAACTGAAATTAGAAACAACCTTTGTCAGAAAACTTTTCTTCTGTGAGAAATAGAATTGTTGGAAATGATTGTCTCCCACATCTATGTTCTCTAGAAATTTTAGAGTTAACACTGTCCTGAGTTTACATTTCTTTATGTTTTATTATTAGTAAATGGCTATTCACAGTTGTGAGATGATTTTCCTTTGTGAGTTCATCAACTTGTATTGTTGCATTGCCATTTTGATAACTGTTGGAGCTAATGTTTTGGTCCCAGGAGGATGTGAACCAGTGAGTAATCCCGAATCACAGTTTGAATTATGCATGTAGCTATTGGCTGCCACCTCCCATTTCCCAATGTACTTCCAGATAATGATTCTCCTGATCATAGACATTTTTGATACACAAAAATGTACTTCTCTGACTGGATCGTAATTAAGCCAGGAAGCAAGTATGTTTAGTCACTTATGCTGTTCAGATATGTAATGATTTACTATTTGCACTTGTAAACTATTTTAAGGTCTCCTAATGGAAAGCTTTTCAAGGACACCAAGTTTAGGACAACGTGTTAATCTCTTGGCATCCCCCATGCCCCTCACAGTGTCATTAATGCCTTCCAGTTTATTCTCACCATGTGGTTGCATGTATCTGTCCTTCATTCTGCTGATATTCACTTTATTGAGCAGGGTTGAACTGGGTGACCACCTATTTCTGGTTAAGCTAGCCCAGCTGAACACCAGCTTTAATGAAAGTTCAGTGTTTAGTTAATTAGTGAATAAAGGATCTGGAATATGTAAAAGGCAACCAGGTCTATGGCAGCAATAGATTCTTATTTTCATTTGGTGTTACCAAAGAGGTACTTAAAGGTTGAGGGTGTCCCTGAGGTATTAAAATTCCTGTCTATTTTTTGATGAAAGGCACAGTGAATTCTTGAATGTATTGTGTCTGAGTATTAATAGAAATGTACTGACACAGCAGGGTGAGTGGAATGGGGCAGGAGTGGCTGATGTTGGAGCAGCTGTTTCAGACTCTTCACAGTCTTGTGTACGTGCATGTACAGCTATCTATGTTTGTGCTGTTTAGGCATCAATTAAGTTGATTTTTGTGGCAATAATACAGAAAGTTATGAAGCAGAAGTACATTCAGGACCCTTTGTCCTCCAGTTCTGTAAGCAGGGTCTCTGGTTAACTGCTTCTGCTGCCTCTGCACCCTGTATCCTCTGTAAACAAGGATCGTGATCACAGTCCTGTCCTGTCAGACACTGTGGGTGCATTGAATGACATCCTAAGCCTTCATGTGGCAGTGACCAAACAGCTGCATATCAGTAAAAAACTTAAAGGCAGCTGAATTTTGATCTAATGACGAAAGTCTCAACTTTGATTTGCAACAACCAAGCTGCTGTCCATCATTTTTCCTGAGGTGTGCCTCCATATCCCATCCCGCCTAAAGAAGTGGAAGCAGGTTTCTGCTATTCTTCCACTCAAGTTATTTTACCTTTGATCATCATGCAAATTTCTGGCCAATTCAGGCAGAGCTTTTCAAACCATGTTCCACTGAGCAAGCAGGGGTTTTCAGTCGCTCTTCAGCACAAAGTCTTGCAATCTAGCTCTTTGTTGCTGGTGTTCAACTTCCAGGCCGTACTCCCTCTATTAGTGACTCTTACCCTATAATTATTCACAGCCCTATTTATGAAGAAACTTGTCCCAGCATCCGGTACATCACATCTGTTGCAGATGATGCTGCAGTTGCTCTTCTGCCTCCATGGTTTAAGACTGGTGAAGAGCCATAAAAACACCCTGAAGTATTTTTTTGCTTCATTTATTTTCAACCTTTCAAGGCAATAAGCAACAGTGGGAATATCATTGCTGTACCTTGCAAGATCATTTGGCCACATCCAAGGTTACCCCCTTGATGTTGTTGTCTTCACGATTGGTATGGAATAGATCTAGGAAATACAACAGGATTGGTGATTATTTTGCAAGTATGTGATTTAAAATCAATCACGTATCAAGGTATAATTTGGGGGCTTTTTAGTACTTTCTTGTTTCTCATTTCAAAGTGTGCTTACGGAGCAACTGCCAAGAACAGCGTCAGAGTCTCCTTCTTCCAATCAGATGCTCAAACATGTATCTTGGTTGTCATCCTCCCTTGCTCCTTGCAGACCCCTGTTTGTCACTGTATCGTCTCTTCCCACCAGAGGAATGGGAAGCACAGTCAAGGCAGACTGTTGTCTGTGCCTGGTTGTGTTGATGCAGAGGTACAATCCCCAGCCTTGCTGCAGCCACCAGTGCAGCAATGTCCTGTTATCCCAGGTGGGAGAGTGTTAACTCTGCCTCTGCCAGGACACAAGTTCTCCAGGTGGGATTAGGTGTTATGAGCTGCAATGTGTATCCAGCTTCTTCTTCTGAGTGCAAAAATTTCTGCTTTTTGAGTCCAAGTGATATACATCAGACAGGCTAATACATTTCAGGTTTGTTTCACAAGTAGGGGGATGTATAACCTGGGCTTTTGTTAAAAGCCAAGCACTGCAGTGTCTGCAGCAATACTAAATCCTTATTGTACTGGGACTATCAAATACCTCCTAAGTTGTTAGCTGGATTTAGAAGAATAAAATTATATTATAATTATAAAATTATGAAGAATTAATTGTATAGTATTAAATTATAATTTTGAAGTGTTTGACTGAATAGATGGTGACTGTTGAGTTGTAAATGCAGTTATAATACTTTAATGTAAAATTAACTATTTAATAATAAATACTGAGTTATTGAAAAATTCAGTATTTATTATAAAAATAAAAATATTTATTGAATAATTATGTTTCTCATCAGACGTTGGCTGAGTTAATTTACTTTCAAAACTATTTTTGCCTCTCTGCCTTCTCAGTGGTTCAGTAAANGAAGAATTAATTGTATAGTATTAAATTATAATTTTGCAGTGTTTGACTGAATAGATGGTGACTGTTGAGTTGTAAATGCAGTTATAATACTTTAATGTAAAAATAACTTTATTTAATAATAAATACTGAGTTATTGAAAAATTCAGTATTTATTATAAAAATAAAAATATTTATTGAATAATTATGTTTCTCATCAGATGTTGGCTGAGTTAATCTACTTTCAAAACTATTTTTACCTCTCTGCCTTCTCAGTGGTTCAATAAATTAGACTTGAATGTAGACCTCAGAAGTTCTTGTCTTATTATTAAAGGCTCTATCATTTCTAATAGGTGTGGCCATCCTTTGGTGTTGCTGTCTCAATCCCCTTTTCCCTCTCTGATCCTTTATTACTTGTTCCTCTAACAGAAGTCTTTTAATTTGATTTTGCAAGTTAAAAATATTTCCATGTGACAATTTTGTAAGGAAACTCTCCAGGTTGGTTTTGTTAACACGTACAGCCCACCTAGTGGTGTTTGCACTATATAAAGTCCTGTCATGATGCCTGTGCTGTATCCTCATCCCACATTGGAGAACTTGCTACGCTGTTGTTTTTCAACATGAAGTGTGTCTTTTGTACTGTTTATTTTAAAATATTTTAGCTAAAAGTCCCTTCTTTTCTCCAGCTATGGAATAGTGTTATTTTACATCATGGACTTCAACAAGTCCTGACTTTTATTTCATTGTTGATGAGCTTTTAAAGGTCCTTCTTCCCTGAAATACACTGGAGATTGATTTATTTGAGTTTTGAATTCTGCACATAAAACCTGGTTGATAATCACTACTGCACAAGTGCTGCTCCTATAGATGAGGATTTTTATTAACACTAAGTATTGCAATCTCTTTCAACTGTAAGTGTACACAGGTAATTTTTTTCTCTATACTTCACTGATATCTTGATTGGTTTGACTTTGTATAATTATAAACAATAACAAATCCTGATAAGTGGGGTTGGGAGTACTTTGGTGGGAGTACCTGATAAAAATTTCTGAAATAAACTATTAGATTAGATTGTTATTTTCAAGATATTTGAAGTGTTGGGTAATTTTGTTTCCCATCAGGTTTTAGCTGAGTTAAATTTACCTTCCAAACCATTTTTACCTCTCTGCCTTCTCAGTGGTTCAATAAAACAATGCTACCACTTCTGTAGTGAGAGAAACAGCTGCTTATTCCTTTCCAAAACAGAGATAATGCAAGCAATCATCAGTTTTGAAAGAATTGTAATTACTTTTGGCCAAGGCACTAGTGCACATTTAAAACCTGTGTTCTTAGAAAATGTGCATTACATGGGCTTGGCATCTGACATTTTCATTCTGTGTGAGCTGGGCTCTTTGAAATCTCTCAAAGTAACTTCTAAGGCTTGTGTGCAAGCTGTATAAAATCTAAACCTTGAATTGCCCTGCTCTGTATCACTGGACTTCTCTTCCATCCTCAAGTACAAGCAGTGCATGTTTCTCTTAGTTTGCAAGTTGATGCAGAAAACTTACCTTTTGATTTAGGCTTTACTCGATGTTGAATTTTATGTCAGTGTTATAAGATTCAGTGGTGTTTTATCTGCTGATTAGTTTTATGATGTAAAGTGCCTGGTGATGCATTGCATAGAAGATGCTATAACAGTGGTTTATGGTGTGATAGCAAGGAGAAATGTGAGGAGAGCAGATTCACTTTATTAGATGAGCAGGAGTCCCCAAGCAATCATTTGTCAATAGTAGTTAACAATTGGTTTATCTTCCATCACTGAACCCTTAATAAACATGTTTTTAGCTGAAGTGAAATGGTTATATTGAAAATAAAGGGAATTTATAGGTTTGAATCAGTTTCATCTATTAAGAGAAAAAATTTGAATGCATATCTAGTTTTTCCACTGAATGTCTTTTCCAATAACCATGTTGACAAAAACAGGAATAACAAAATAGTCTTTCTCAACGTTATGTGAACAAAGTCCTTTTCTGTGAAAAAATCAGATTAAATTATATCTATTTGTTTAATTCTATTGTGTCTGTTATATTTGACAGGGATAAGCACAATCATTCTATATAGAGAGGTCCTGTTACCTGCAAACACAAAGGTTTCTTTAAAGCTATGTTCAAGTGCAGTCTATCACATTGTGTCCTATTTGGTAGCGGGCAGTTTATTTTCAAGCCTTATTGGACTGTGAGGCCTTGGATTGTGAGACTTTTGACAAAATCAGCATCGAAGGGCCACTTTGGCTCTACACAGATATTAGCCAAGGAATTTCTGACAGCCCTGGTAGGTAACATGGGTATGCTCGTCTTAGTTTTACAAATGGAGAGCCTAAGACTTTGGTTTAGGCTTTCTGAGCATCTGAACTCACGTGCCCTTGGGTTGTTTTTTTTTGTTCAGGATGGGGTTTTTTGGACAGACTTCAAAAGTATTATCAGAATTCCTGAATCTTGGTATAAAGTTTGTTGCAATACCTTTTAAACATTAGCAGTAATTTCACAAGTGGCTATGTGTGACCACACTGCATCAGCTTGGGCTGAAGTTAGGGCTAAGTGCCAGAGAGACACATTTTTCATATGTGGGCTCACTTCTGCTGAACGTGATTTTGTCATACCTGAGCTTCAGTGTGGGATCTGGGTGAATTTTTTTTCAGAGGACATTAATGGGACATAATTGTTAGCTGCAGATAAAAGGATTTTGTTGGGCTGGTTTTGCTTTGCTTGTGGTTTAGGGACAGTTTTGCTCACCCACTATTTCTGCAATCAGTGAAATGGAGGGAAATTGGCTTTCAGCAAGTGAAATGTGTGCCTTAACTGTGCTTTCCAAAGTGGAGATGTGCCTTGTGTGTAATTGGATAACCAGCACTTGTGGCTGAGACATCTGATCTTTTTATGAAAGATGAGACTGCTAAATAATTAGCATTTGAAAAGTAAAGATTGACGTGGACAACAGCAACCTCCTGTCTTTTCTCATAGGCGTATTGAACTCTGAGCATGATTGTGGAAATGTGAATGTTACAAGCTACAGAGTATCCTTGGAATCACAGAATGCTTTGGGTTGACAGGGACCTTAAAGATCATCTCATTCCAACACCCTTGCCATGGTCAGGTACACCTTCTACTAGACCAGGTTGCTCGAAGTCCTGCACCAAACAGCTGTGGATTCCACTGAATCCTAGGCATGTACATGTTTTGGAAACCCCCTATTGATGTTAAGTTACATACTTGTGAAAATAAAAGTGTAAATTTTTTCCAACTTTTGCTGTGCCTCTGACTGATAAGTGGTTTCCCATCAGCTGAGATACAGGATTTCGTTCCTTGGGTGTATGTTGTAGCTGTTATTACTAATTTACACTCATTAGCAGTTCTTCTTCTAATTAGCTTAATTTCATTAAGCCTTACCATTTCTTCCTTTAAAGTTCTAGATATCTTAAGAGGGTGGGAAGTAAAGTGCAGGAAACATCACACAAGAGCCATTTAAAATGACTTCTGCCAAGGGCTTCTAATGACATGGCATAGGACCTGTTTATATTGTAGACATCTAGTTAATGAAAAATAAAAACGTGCCTATTCATAATTAAAAGGAAAAGTCTTGCTGCAAGCTAGACTACTACAAATACTACAGGATAATAGTTGAGAATTCCATAAATTTTGAAAAGAAATATAATGATGTGAAAAATTTGAACAATTTGAACAAAGCCACTCCAAGTAGGCTCTGGTGAGGTTAAAGAAAGAAAAATAAATTAGTCCTATGTTCCATTACAGAAAAATACAGAAATCATATATATATATATGTCATTATTCATGTCAAAATAGGGGAAGTTTCAATTTTTTTTTTTTAAGTGAGCATGCTTCAAATTCTAAGAATTTTTATGCAATATAAACAGTTTTTTCCTGTTTCTGAAGGAAGAATGAGTAATGCGTGTTATTATTGAAACCGAAAAACAATTTTGTGAGTCTTCAAATTGGTCAGTTATCATTTTCTTAAAATCCCCATCTCTAACAAAATTCAGTGCAAGCCCTCCTGAGTGGTATTGTTATAATAATTGAATATCAGAGTTAATGAAATATTCAAAAGGTTCCCTTCCTTGTTTCCTCTCTTGCCTGTCTGTGCAGGAGATCAGCAGTTAATGAATCTTGAGGCAGCACAATTGTTCTGTTAGCCTCTCAATATATATATGGACTTTCAGTAGAAAGGGAATTTTTAAATCTACAATTTAATGTCTTCACATTGTCTAAGAGCTTTTGCTGGAAAATATTATTTCTATATATTGAAAGGCTTGGAAATGAAATATGCTAATAAAAGAATATCTGATTCGTTATCCAGAGAATAATTTAATGGAGGGGGAGGGAGGGGAGCAGGTTTAGAAAATTTATGATTGATATTAAAATGTGGGTTTTGGTTGAATCCATGACACATTTTGCTGGGTTTTTTTTACAGTAGAAGATAGATTGTAACTAATATTAAATGGGTTATTGGAAGGCAAAAGAAGAGGAAGTTTTACAATGGCTTTGGATCCTCAGGGCCAAATCAGCAAGCCAGGCTATAGGATTTTGAAGGGCACATCTATGGAGTTTCTAATTGTTTAGTTTACAGTAGTACCAAAAGCACTGGCTGCTGCATAGACACCCTTGATAGCATCAACTCTGTCCTGGAAGTTTCTCTTCTTGAGAAGGTTAAAAAATAGGGTGAGGAAAGGGCACAGCTTGTTCTTTTTGTCCTGCTGCATCTGTGACAGTTTGGAGCTTCAATAAGCTCAAGGAGGGATATCGAGCTGCAGTGGAGCATCCTGTGTCCCAGTGCCAGGATGTGTGGTTCCACCAGTCTCTCCTGTAGGAAAAGGTACAAGGGCAGCACAGAGGAGCTTGAGTTCCCTATGGGATTAGGCCGGTGTACCTCATCTCCCTATCTATTTAATAAGGGGAAGAAATTGGCCTTTTATTTTAAAATACTGCTGTCCAGGCTGACTTTGCACATTATCATCATCTCATGCAGCGAGACAACACCACCCAGTTCTCTCATGTTGGGCCTCTTCAGGCAGATTGATAACATAGGCTTGTTTTAATCTTCGCTGTGTTAAAAAGAACACCTCTAATATTTACAGCTGCTCTTAAATACGTCCTGATAGGACTTTCGTCCTGTCATTCACAAGAATGATTTGTGCCCCGATTTCTGTGGCAGCAGGACTCCTGAAAACTACTCTAGATAAGCCACCAAGCTAAGCTGTGCTAGTTCTGTCATCTTCATTACTGAGAGGAAAAGCATTTTTCTTCAGAAAGTGTCTGCTGCTTCTCCTTTATTGACAGAAAGCGCTTTGCATGTGCTGTTCCTCTCATAACACTTTCTCTGTCATGTCAGCAGTCAAGTGGAGGAACAAAAGTGCAACTTGCTCTCAATGAGGCAAGGAAGGAAACCTTCCCACTCTTCTCCAGTCAGGTTTACTGAAATAGTTGTGCCTCTTCAGCTGTTTGTTGATGTTTGGACCCAGTGATCTTAGATGTCTTTTCCAAACTTAATGATTCTGTGACTCTGTGACACTGCCTTGCTGCTGGTGGCAGCACCATTATCTCTTTGGTAGTAAGGACTATGGCTCAGGAGCACTGTCCACTGCTCCCAGCTTGGGAAGGCAGTGCAGGGATCATGCTCAGACCTCACTGAAGGCCAGAGGATTTCATTTCTGACCAAAATATCTGAGTACCAAGGGGAACAGAGGGGCAGGCTGACCCTCAGGTGCTGAAGCCTTGCTGTTCCCCACCAGGGCTTCACGAAGTCACCTGCATGACCGTAACTCTGTGGGAGATAAAGTGATTTGAAGCCACATTTGGGCAGCAGTAGTATAGAAATTTGTGCATCTCCTGAGGATCACAAAGCTAATGTAGTGCTGTGAGAACTTTTGGCATGGTAGTGAATTTTTGAGTCAAAAATATCCCTGTAATCATGTTCTTTGCAATAAAAGCTTGTATGAAGCTACCAATCTTGTTCAATGGAGACACATGACAAAATATAAAAATCTCTCTGCCCATTTGTGCAAATGTAAGATAGTTCAGATTCCATGACTAAGTAAGCATTGAGCAGTGCCTTGAAGTATATAAAGTTCCCAGACTTGTGTAAACCCCTTGGGTCTTTAAAGCATTACACATTCAATCTTGGGTTATTCTTCCCTTGTAGATCCTAAACCAATGAAGATTCATGAAATGGTGAATGCCCCTTATTTTTTCAAACCTTATTTTCAATGATTCTGATTTATCTGAGTGTTTTCAGTACATTTGTAGGTTTACAGAAAGAGGGTCTGACTTTCCAGCCTGCAACAAGAAACCTGAAATTGTTGTGACACAGAGTAATTTAGTTTTAAGCAAGAACCACTTGGTATAAGCTGATGTTTTAAGGTACAGTAAAAGAATAGGTATAAGAGACCCACAGATAATAATTGTTTTCATATTGCTCTCTAATCCTGCTGTGGGAAAAAAATCATGTATCTTCCACTTAGCAAGGCTGGCAATTGAAAAACTTAAGAATGGAGATTTATGGCCCAATGACAATTCCATGACTTTTCATGGTTTCAGGAGGTTTTTCCCTATTCCTGATTATTATCAGAGGTGCTACAGTAAACAGAAATTGTTTGCCTAATAATTGCTGACATATATTTTCTAAACTTCTTCCATAACTTTCTTGCTTTCTAAACCCAGCATCATTGAACACCAGACATCTAAATCTTAAAATTAACTGTCAATGCTGGTTGTTTCTCACAGCTGGTATAAATATGAACAATGTAAGTAGGTGAACATTCTCTAAGTAACAACACATTCAGTTATACTGCTGAAATGCTGATTGCCTCTTTCAGAGTATGTTTAACATGGGTTTTGAATGAGTTAAAGTAATGGGTAAAAGATGAGAAAGGGTGCAAAAGGCTCTATATAGTAGGAATTTGTAGACTTGTAATGCAGTCAGGCTGTCTTGTATGTTTGATATGGTTTTTGAGGAAGAAAAGATCAGGCAAAAATTTTGTTATTATTCCATACATTGCCATCCTGTCTTCAGGTATTGGTGTGTGTAGATGTCATGTATGGATGAACAACCCAACTCAAAGGAGCAGTGCATTTGTCAAATTGCCAAAAAGTGTTTCATCATCCTTGTGTTCTACCACTTTCCTTGTGTTTGATCAATAATGCTTAGTCTAACATCTGCCAAATGCCAGTGACCCCCTCGTACAAATGAAATGAGCTTTGCTCTTGTTTCTGTGGGTTGTGATAACGTAAGTCAGACTGCAGCCAGCTGTTGTGAGACCATTGGTTCGGGTGCTCAGGTGAAGGCTTGTACAAGTCCCTCATATGGGATTAAATGTCAAGCTACATTGAGTATTACATGTCCATAACTTGGCACAAGCTTTCTGTACTGCAGTGCTGGGACGGGCTTAGTATGTATTCCAGAAAAAAAGGGGAAAAAAAAGGAAAAAAAAGTTCTTTGCTACTTTTCTTGAAGAAAGATTTAGACAGTTACTACTGCTCTCTTTCACCTCTGACATTTGACTCCTGGCTGCCCTAAGGCCTCCTCCCCTTTCCTCCTGAGCTATGAGTGCACATGAAGCTTGCTTCCCCTTTGTGGTATCTATTGTCTTTGTCATAAGAAGAACGTGAGATACCTTCCTGACAAAGGGGCAAGACAGGTGTGTTCATGGGCCCTGCAGCTACAGCCAGCCAGTTCCAATCTCCAGTTTTCCCTCAGCCTTGTCAAGAGCAGGTAAAGACTGCTCAGCTAGTCTCTAGGTAAGACACAAGCTCTTCTGCTTGTCTCCTTTCACCTGGTCTCCTTTCTGGGATCCTGAGTATCAGAGGAAGAACAAACAACTTGCCTTGTGATAGTTCAAAGTCTGTATTTCTTTCCTGACCAGTCAAGTGCCCCAGTTAGCACGGACCATAGCCATGTACACACTGAAATGTGACTGCAAGTGTATTAACACTTCTGTTCATCTCAGTCTGGCAATTCCAGGATTGGGACTGCTTATTTTTAAGACTCATAAGTCTCAAAATGTAAATTTCATGGGGGAAATTAGAATGAAAATAAAAGAAAGCATAGTAAAAGATTCCCGCACTAGTGGAAAGGGTAGTTAGCGATGCTGTGATCAAAAGCCAAATTTAAAAGTGAATGTGAGTAAGAGGCAATGAAAATTGAGGACAATTCTTATGTTTATCTTAGATAACTACAGCAATTACTGTGGCGCCTTTAATACTGTCAGAGAAGCCCAGTACCATTTTCAGCTAAATAAAAGGAACCACAACAATGAGTAACTACTGATGCAGTGCACTCACAGAAAATTTATGCTTTGAAAGGTATAACAAAAGCTATATAGACTAAAGTTTTATAATAATGAAAGTTCTTCCTAATTCTTTAGGAAGTCTCCCTCAAGTGAGATATAATATTTTTATTCTATGCCTTTGAAAGACATGCTGTGTGTCACTTGACTAAAAATGTCATAAATGCCTATTTCCCCATGTACTTTTGTGCATTTAGTTCAGTCACCCTCAGCCTGAGAGTTTAGAACAGGAATTCTCTTCAGACCTGTCTCTCTACAGTCACAGAATCATAGGATCATAGAATGGTTTGGATTGGAAGGGACCTTAACCCCCTGCCATGGGCAGGGACACCTTCCATTAGACAAGGATGCTGGCCATCCAACCTGGCCTTGAACACTTCCAGAGAATGGGCATCCACAGCTTCTCTGGGCAACTGTTCCAGTGCCTCATCACCCTCACAGTAAGTATTTCTTGCTAACATCTTATCTAAATCTCTCATCTTTTAGGTTAAAACTGTTTCCCCTTGTCCTATTGCTATGTGCTCCTGTAAAAAATCACTCTCCCTCCTTTTTGTAAGCCCCTTTGGTACTGGAAGGCTGTTAATAAGATCTCCCTGGAGCTTTCTCTTTTCCAGGCTGAACAACCCCAGCTTTCTCAGCCTGTCTTCACAGCAGAGGTGCTCCAGCCCTCTGAGCATCTTGGTGGCTCATATTGAAGGACTACCTGACACTGAGCCTTCCTGAGACTGACCATGCACACCCCACATTACATGAGCATTTGATGGAGCTCAGGATCATTACTGGTCATGTGGATAGGAGTTATCAATGAGGTTTTAAAGAAATAAGGAAAAGCAAGAGAAATTACTGCCTGGGTAAATAACAGTTGTAACTAGACTTAAACTGTGAATAGCAATTGCAACTAAATTTAGACCACAATTTTATTCTTGTAAATATTAGATCTGTGCATTGCCATATCAAATAGAAGTACAGATTTTATCTGATCTGGTGTAGATATATGATCAAATTACCTGAAGCGTGTGATATGGAGCTTATGATAGCTTCAGTTATTAGGAATGAAGGTGAAAAGACACAGATAATTCCTAATATATGGCTTAATCCCTCTGTGGCACTGTTAATCCACCAAAACAATTTTTGACTAGCGCAATTTTGTAGATTAAATTTATTTCAGTCAATCTTTGCATCATGGAGTTGGAGACTTTCATAACTTAGTGCTGGGTATTCAGAAGTGGGACTTCCTGTGTCATTTATCCCACAGATCTTAGGGATCTGTCTACCCAAACTTACTGTCATGTGGTCCCTGTTACAGGGTTGCCTGTCTTAGTCTGCAGCTTCCACAGAAGGGGAAACAGAAGGGTCAGCACTTATCTCTTTCCTCTGGTCACTAGTGACAGAACCTGTGGGGATGGCCTGAAGTTGTGTCATGGGAGGTTTATGTTGGATATTAGAAAAAGGCTCTTCACAGAGAGGGTGGTTGAGCACTGGAACAGGTTCCCCAGGAAAGTGGTCGCAGAACGAAGCCTGACAAAGTTCAAGTAGCATTTGGACAACACTCTCAGGCACATGGTGTGATTTTGGGATGATCCCATGCAGGGCTGAGAGTTGGGTTTGATGATCCTTATAAATCCTTTCCAAGTCAGGATATTCTAGTAGTCGAATTCAGGTTTAATTTTTAATCCCTCATTACTGGTATCATTTTGGTTTGTATCAGCTGAATCAGATTGTCTCACTAGAATGCCAGCCTTGGGTCAGTAGCAGAAATGCTTTAAATCTATCTTCATTTGTCTGACAAAGGAGAAAAACAGTCCCTGAAAAGCTAGGGAAATGCACATAGTACACTATGAAAGTCTACTTGAATATGCTAAAGTCAATCACTGAAAATCCTACACAGAGGAATCAGGAGAGTATAGTAGGTACCTAAAAATATTTATCATTTCAGAAGGACTGATGAAAATATAAATTTTACAAGCTAATGTGAGCAATCTGCATGTTTGTAAGCACTTCACTGGTGTCCACACCTTTAACAGAGGAATCTTTAATACTTCTAAATACTTAATACTTCTAAATACTTAATACTTCTAAAATACAGAATTGGCTGCTAAGTTGCAGAAAACAGAAATAAAATTTGTTGCCCTTGTTAATGTTGTTATTAAATATCCTTGGTGCTTTGCCTGTCTCTTCTTAAACCACACTAATCAGAGCTCAGAGTTACACAGTCGTAGTTGAATGCCCTTTCTCTAATGCATACATTTAATGCTCAGACTTTGCATCTTGGTGAGCTGTATGTCATGTTTGCTTGTCTCTGTGTGACAGCACTCAAGTAACATGAATATTTATCAGGTTGATGGAAAGTATATTAGAAATCAGGATTGTTATATTAAATTAAAAAAACTAATGTCTTAGTATCATGATAATTTTATGTAAAATCTAATTATTTTATCTTTTAAAATGTTCTTCTTCATGTGCTCATTCTTACTGAAATTGTTTATTGTTCTGCATCATATTTTGGCCAAGGAATTTTCCAAGGGTTCTACAAGCTAACATCCAAGCATTATTTTACATTACTTTATTGCTAATATGCAAACTTGTGTTTTAATTTTATTGGCAAATATCAAACCTGATACTGAGGACATCATAGTTGCCAATACATGAATATATGTCATTACCATGGAATGGTTTTGGTTAGAAGGGACCTTAAAGATCATCTAATTCCACCCTGCCTCCATACATCCATCTTGATGCATACAGGAGTAAAGCACCAGTCTGGGCAGTTTGAAGCATTCCTTCAATTCCTGGGGACAGGCATAGCACGGGAGCTGCAGATGAGAGGGTGGGACCCACCTCAAATCTTCCCACCTCTTCAGAATCTCATTTGACATCAGTTCTTAAAAAAAAAAAAACCAACAAAACCTAATTTTTTTTCTTCAAGGGCATGTGTATTTTAGCGTATCTGTCATCTCTAAGTTCACATTAAGGGGTTCTGGTTCTAGTGAAACATAAGTATAGAAACCACAAACACACAAATAATGAGGATGTGATGGTAGACACAGACTGTGCATTGCAGAGTCCACAGCAAACATTTGCTGGCATGACACACAAGTTGTCCAGGATGGCATATGTTGAGTAGGATGGAGAAAACCTGTTCATTTTTAAAACCAGCCCTACCTGGATTTTATTTCATTTAATTCATTTTACTAGCATTGGAGAGCATGCTTCTGTTCTGAACCAGGCACAAGCCATTTTGTTCTTTATCTGATAATTGTTCTGTAGGGTTTCCATGATTAATGCTAACCTGCAGTCCTGTACTGTGTGAGATAGCATCACCTTCAGATTCTGCATCCCACTGAATGCTTGAGTTTCTGCTTTCTAATAATTGGGAAAGCAAGAAGCATTGCTTGAATATAGCCCAGGCATTTTTCAAAATATGGAAATAATAGCAAATGGTTAATCTAAGTAGCAGTTCAATATTTGCTGCTAAAATGTAAGACCCAAAGATTCAGAATAAGACACGCAGCTTAGTCCCTACCTTCATTTGGTAACTAGTTTATGGGTTCATTTAGATTTTAGCTTGTGTGCTTGTTTAAGCTAGAGTTTCATATTGCTCTGTGAAGCTGTAAACCACTTTTCCATTATTCTATGCTGTTTATACTCAGGACCTTATAAAACTTTTCATGGCCTTTAACATAGATGACAGTGCTGGGGATTCATTACATGGCTGCCTAAGTACTTTCTTTTTATATCAAAATGATTTATACGTTCTGCACCTTTCCCATTTCCTCTTTGGAGAATGCCAGAAAAGTAAGGCCAGTGCTGCAGTCACTATGATTGATACTATGCTTTTGAAGACAGATGGGAATTATTTAATGCTAGGGGACTTTCCAATTAGCTCTCTATCCTACCCATGTTTGGAATTATCAGTTAATTTTGTGTGCAGGATTAGCTCAGCAGCTCCTGTCATGGGCACGCTTAGCAGCACCAAGAACTGAGAAGCTAATATCAAATAAATTTCAGCTGAATATGATATCACCTGAGCTGGAATAGTTTTCCAGGTATTTATCCAGGAGTGATCCTTGATATTGAAGGTATTTTACGTCATTATCGGGCCACTGCCCTTGAGGAAATTTTTCCAAAGTCAAGCCGTGTAGGAGTGACCTTCTTTTATTACCTGGTTCTCCATTGCTGATGAAGGGAAGCAATGCTAAATGTGATTGATATTCTATTCTTACTGCTCTACTCCAAAATTTAGCAAATAGAGGTGAAGCACAGAGAAGTGGAGGTTTTAATGGCTGGTAAGTGGTCACAGACTCTTGGGACACTGGTTTTTTGCAAGGCAGCACTCCGACACCCAAAGTATAGTGTATAGAAAACCCTGACATATTTCAGGGATTGTGATTTGGACAGCAGCTCCTGAAATTGTCATTTGAACAAATGTGCTGGGTGATGACTCTGTCACTAGAATTTTATTGTCTGCTTTTTAAGAAGAGGAGTAAGACTGTTGTAAGTGAATGCTGGAAATCTGTAACAAAAGTCTGTGCAGGCAATTAGGAATATTAGTCGCTGTAAACAGGACACACAAGGTTTTCTGTCTGATAATAACCCAATACTTGGCACAGTTTCCTTCTCTCCAGCTCCACCTGATAGAGCTTTAAGTCACCTGATAAGAGTGTCCAATTCTAAGAATCCAGCTCCTTGCATCCGTGGAAATACACTGAACTTTGCAAGAACCCAAATGATAGATCTTTACTGGGAGATTATAGGCTACTATGCTGGTTTTGTAGCGTTCCTCTCTGCTAAAAAGCTTAGATTGTACTGCGTGATCAGTATTATCTCCCTCATTCAGGTTTACAGTGGCAGAGACAGTAGTTTGAGTAAAACATTTTCCTAGAAACACCCTTTCCTGTGGAACCATATTTATCAACAGTGGGTTTGTTTGCAGGTGACATACATTTCTTTAAATACCCAGAAGAATGCGACACACTCCTACACTTACTCGAGGAGTGAAACTACTATTCATTGGGAACAATGTAATTCAGTGTAAGAGCTGTTTCTATTTTGGGAGGCTAAATAATAGTGATTACATTTTCACTGCTGCATGGCCATTCTGAAAAGAGACATTTGCCTTTTGCATTATCAGAGAAATATGAACACCAATAAATATGTCATTTATATGTATATTATATGTATATTTATATGTATATTGTGAGAATTAGTTATATTTTCTTACTTCCTACCAATCAGAGTGAAAAGACAGACAGGTAACATGCAAAGGAATTTATCAGTTATTTTCTACATTAGATTTGCTGCTATCATTTGTTTTATTAGAGCGGTCTCAAACAACTAATAATATTAAATCATTAAATTGTCATTACTGAGGAGATGGAAATTTCTGAAAAATCTCACATTCCTTTAAGGGAAAGGGAGAATAAGGAATGTGTGGGTCTAGAAATCCCAGGGAAGTAAATTCCTTAAAAAAGAACGCTTCTGCAGTTCTAATGTCTGAGCTTATCAAATGTCACCTACACTTGCATAGGTATTCTAGATTAATTATTTTTTACAAAACCTTTTTTTTCTTGCTTGCAAATATTCATTTTTCTTTTGCTCAGCTCATCAGGAAACAAGTACCTGCCCACTGTTATCTCCATGTTAACTTGAATGTCGCACCGTAATTGAACTCTTTCTTTAACCTTATCACACAACGAACTTGAGTGAATTGAAAATCTCTAATACCATCATAATCCCTTACTTATCTTTCCTTGCTTAGGAGGTAAAATGCCCATTGAGCTTGACTCACCTGGAAGATTTATAGAATATCAGTACTCTGAAAATTGCTGGTTCAGTCTCTTCAAATTCCCGTGGTTTATGCAGTTGCATTCAACTTCTCTGACTGTCCAACCATTGTTAATGCTGCTCTATCTCTGCTGTTGCTAGAATTTAAATTCAAAAGCCCTTTGCAGCAGGGGTTGTAGGCCGACTCTAGCTCTTTGAGCTCCAGTGGGAGTGGTGTCAGTAGCTTCTGTAGGTCAGGATTTACTTCCTAACCTTTGCAGTGCTCTTGAATCACTGATTAACAGTGTGATCTCAATAACACTATACCAATATGTAGAATTTTCCACTCTTCTGGCCTACATGTATAGTCATACCTGCCACGCTGATATGAGGACACCTGCCCCATGATAGTAAATACAGTCTCTGATTGACTTGGGTATGGCAGAAATTGCTTAAAATGCTTTTTTCTTATGCTGCTTATCATAAACAGACTTAGCATGTGGAGGGCTCCTGACATTCATCCTGCATTCAGTGTATCTTACACCTGAATTTTATTTTCACACATCTGGAGATAGCCTGCCTTCATGATAGCTAAAAATAAATCACAGAGGAAAAAAAATGGGATTTTTGCTTTCATTTTTATTAGTTCATCTCTGGAGCCTGAGAGAGATTTTCTTTCTTGTGCTGCATTGTGATTGAGATGGGATATGATCCACTGTTCAGGTAGCTGCTTAATAATTGTCCTCAAAACCATAGGTGATGCCATCAGGTTTGCAAAACACCTCCTCGTCTTCCACAGCACTGCACTGTGTTTATTCCTAAAAATCCTTCCTCTTTATTCAACTCACAGTGCTCAAGGCCAGTGTAAAGCAGACTGATCATTTTGCAACATACAATTTTTAAGCCCATGCAGCTAGATTGTTTCTCTCTCCTTTTTTTTTTTTTTTTTGTTATTTATCAGAACTCTCCCCATACTACTTTGGGCTAGTGGAGAAGATCAGGCAGTATGCTCAGAGCCCTTTTTTTCCATTATCCGTCTGTCTCCAACTGTTTGGCCAGAATCTGGTTGTTGAATTGCCCTCTAGAGCTTTAATTTATTTTGATAATGTAGGTTTAGAGGCCTATGCCTCTCCTCTTTTAGCTGTGGGGGAGAAAGGAGAAACACAGCCAAGTCATGGTCCAGTGCTGCAGAGCTGCACGTGCCTTTCCAGGGGTTCACAGACCCTTTCCAAAGGTCCAAGGTGTATTTGTTACAGGTGTAATCACCTTTACAGGTGTGATGTCAGGTACAAAATTCTGACTTAAAGAGAATCTGATTTTAGTAGGTAAAATTTTTTAAAAGCACCTTAGGACTTTTAATTTTAGCATTATTATGGGAGGTAAACTGTTAGGGTTGATGTGTTGTAGGCAATTACTTTCTGGCTACTTAAAATCTGGTTATCACAGAATCTAATTCTGCAATAGAAAAGCATCTAGTTCCAATTCCCCAATGAATGTTCAAAGCCTTTGTTTTAACAAATCCTTTTCCTGGCATGTTGTTTTAATGTGACAGTCAAGCATTATAAACCCATTCCTATCAGATCCTGTTCAGCTTCCCTCTGTTTGCACCATCTTTCCTCTTTGCAAGTTTGCACTTGCCTAATGTCACTTGAAAACTCAGGCAGGCTCAGGCAGCCTTGGTGCTTGTACCCCTCCTGAATGCAGACATTCCTGATGGTACTTGTCTCCAAAATGACCATGACTGTACACCAAGACATTTCCTAGGAGGTGCTCTTGGCCTCCCAAAGCCTTGCAGTTTTCATTATTAATGGCTGGGTTGTGGTTTGGGCTGTTCATGCCAACAGAGATCATGCAGGTCCCAATTATTTTTGCACTTGTCTCACCAGTTCCCATTTTCTACTCTAAGTCAGATGTTTCTGGAGAAACAAAAGCATAAGAGCAGATTTTTTTTTTCCTTGACAGATGTTTGAAGGGGGAAGAGATTTAACAAAGCTTTGTATCAGCAAGCACTAAATTAATTAGAATCAATGCTTTAGAAAGGGATGTTTTCAATGCCCCATCACTTTACATCAGGCAGCCTATGATTTGGAATCACAGGCTGAAGTCATACCATCCTACATTTTCCTTAGATTTAACTTTATGTAAAAAAAATGTTGTCAAATTAAAAGGGAGATCATTGTTTTCTACCCCTTTCCTTTCTATTCCTTCTCCCTCTTTCCTTTCTGTTCCTTCTCCCTCTTCCTCCTGGGTTTTCAGGAACAGATTGTGTCATTTCTGTTTTTTAAAGGCCTGGTTTTTTAGTGAACCTGACTGCTGCTGTGGTTTTTTTTGTGTACTGCAACATCCTACAGGAAATGTCTAATTGATTGTTACAATAGCAGTGGATAAGAAATTGTTCCAAGTCCATTTATTCATGTTGAAGTAGCTTTTGTGTCTATCCCTCGTTTCACAGGATCTCGTCTTTGCTTTATTCCTGATGTTTGGTATGTCAGACAAATGCTCTTGTACTGAACAGAGCAATTAAACATCTGGTCAGTCGTGTCACAACAGTATTTTTTCTATTCACAGAAAGCACTTGTACTTGCTTTGTGAAAGTACTGTGCCTGCTCTAAAGCTACTCAGACTGCTTCATGGTTTTAGATCAGCTGCAGGTTCCGCTTTGGCTGCTCCAAACCGTGGAAATTGAAATAAGTACTTCTGTTAATGTGACAAGATGTGATAATACAAGATGAAAGTTACTTGCCATCTACCACAGCCCATGTCTGTTTCTGCATTTCCTCGGAAAAACCCCCCACTCCATCATAGCCAGGCATTTCCATCAGATTATAGCAAATTTATTTGTTTGCTGGTTTGTGTGTTTGGACTGGTAAGGAACCACCTCCCAGCAGTTTAAGTTGTCCTACGTCACAACAGGAACTTGCTCACACGTAGGTTGTGCCTGGATATCTGGGTTTTGATGCAGATCATCCTTCCCATTCTGTTTGCCATGGTGTAAACAGGATGGATATGTCCCAGATGTGTTCAACTGAAGTGCCCCTCAGCCTGGCACTGCTGGATGGATGCAGAGGGTCGTCACCACTGGCTGCTTGTGCAGGGAGAAGGAGAGAGAGTGTGTCACAGGCGCTGTTTGCAGTGCAGAGGGCTCCCAGCACTGCTCTGGAGCCTGGAATTGCAGCTTGGCAGCTTCCCATGGAGCAGACCGGTGGTGAAGACAGGGGAGCCCTGCTCCTGCACACCAGTATATGCCGGTTAGAACAAAACCACGAGGGACTGCAAGATGGGAAAGTGCTGCACACAAGCACATTTCCAGTGCTGTCTTCACCTCTAAAGAACACGGATGAAAGTGGCATCACGCAGACCTTGTTAAAAAGGAAAAAAAAAAAGAAAAAGCCACCAATAAAAAGGACCTGACATATCTGTGCCTCTGTGTTGCAGAACATTTCGGCATCTCTTGTGAATTGCTGGTTGCTCTCAATTCGCACTTATTAAATGGACATTCGAGGCACTTAGCACCTTGCAGGGGGCATTCAGCACTGTTTAGCATCAGTGTCTTCTTAGGTCTTCACTTCTGAAACAACCACCTCTGCAAAGCAGAATAAAAGTTTGTTTTGACAACTTGTTGTGATGCATGCGTCCAATTACTGAAGTCTCCACGCTCATGTTGGTTCGGGAATTTTTTTTTTTTAATAGTAGAAGCATAATCTGAAACAAGGAATTCTCCTTCATGTTACATTCCCTCTAGGCAAAAAAAGTAAATATAAGGAGGAAAGGAATTAATGGAGCCTGTAACTCATATGGGTGTTGTTTGTTCATATACATCACATTACTCTGCCACGCTTACTCAGTTTTTCTCATCATTCTTTCTCCACTCCCATTCTTTCTCCCTTCTCTTATCATATTTTTACATCAGCATACCATTTTGGATTTCGTAGAATCTGCTCTTAATTTACTTTAATGCTAACAACGTGGATATTGGAGATGTAATTTACACCATCAAGTTGAACTGGAGCCAGGCACTTCTCTAAGAGCTGCACCTGCTTTCTCTAGGCTGTATTTAGTGGAATTTTTCCTATAATGTTTAATTCATATTCCTTCTGGGAAAATATTTAGTGAGCTAATTATTGAAGTTAGGGATAGGGGAATTTAGTACAACTTGAAGTTCTGTAATGTAGATAAAACATTTTCCAAACATTTCGGATATCACAAAATGAGTTTTGAATTATGTGAGTTTCTCCCTCTGCTGTTTCTCATTATTAAATCCATGTTCACTTTCATTTCATTTCCATTAAGAGCATATCCTTTTTCTGCCTCAAGGAGAAAAAAAATAAATCAACACACACATAAAAAAAACCCCAAACCAACCAACCAAACAAACAAAAACAAAAAAGCAAAAAGCACACACAAAAAAAAAAATCCCAAACCCCAAAAACCCCCAATCAAAAAAAAACCCACTGAAAAAAATAAGCCACCAAAAGAAAACCCACCAAGAAAACTCTTTTGTACAAGTAAGCTTTCTAATTTATCCTTCTGATCTGGAGTGATGGTCAGTCACTGGCCCTTCCCTCTTACAGGAGGGAAAGAAATAAATTTTTTCTTGTGAAGTAATGTCCCATTTGCAACATACAGCATGGAGAGCACATGCTCAGAGACATATCAGTAAAGATTATAAAAGAAGATATAAAGATTTTACAGCAGGGGTATTTGTGGCTTTGAAAATTGCCTGATGAGCACATTGTTATCTGAAGTTAATGTAATTTAGTCAAGACAATTCTTTTTTCTCTGTGATTCGACATTAAAAACTGTAGGCCAGGGCTACAGGTCTGTGGGAAGCAACCAGATCTTTTGGAAGGTGTCCCTGCCCACAGCAGGGGGGCTGGGACAAGATCATCTCTAAGGTCACTTCAAACCCAAACCATTCTATGATTCTCTGGAAAACGAAGTTATGCTAATTATCAACAAAATTGGAGCAGCTCCCTCCCTACTTTTGGCACAGATAAATGTTAGATTGTCTTACTTGGGATTAGGAGTAAGCCATCTACACTTAGAAATGTTGTTTCATCTCTTGCTGCCTAACTTTTCATCCTTAATTTTTTTAAGAGTTAGCCCCTGAAAACAACAATATACTTTTTGGTGGCATGAAACAAGATTCTGCGACCATGTGTTAGGAGCTCAGTCCTGAGAGGCAGCAGATGATGACAGGAAAATGTTCCTGATCAATGTGAGGGGCAGTGACGCCAGCAGGTTCAGGTCCTTTCTGACTCCCTCTCAAATTCCTTGGGGTTTCTAAATGAGGTGATCATTCTTGCCTTTAAAATGGAGGAATCGTTTAGATTTGGTCAAACCAGAGGTGGTCAAAATCCTTTTCTCTTTCCACAGTATTGAGTCGCACATCCATTAGCAAGCTGGGGTGCATTGACTTTCAAGTCTTCTTTTCTAGAAGTCTCTGAGGCAGTTTTTGTCTTTTATGTCTCTCTTATGCAGATGAATGGAAAGTTCTCTGCATCCCATGTAATACAATGGTTTGGTGGCTTTGAGTGCTACAGGAGCATCTCTTTTTTGTTGATTTGTTGATCTCTTTAAACAAGAGATTTGTTGATCTCTTTAAAGTACCAAGAAACTAACTGTGTAGGTTGGTAAACCTAAGAAAATACATGGCCTAAGCATACTTGTCATTGGACTGCATGAAGATACCTGGTAAAAGTGCCTAAAACTGCTAAAACATCTGGGGTCTGTAACAGAGGAAAATATGTTTACAGAAATTCGCTTTGCAATTTATTATCAGAATTATATTCCTGTATGGCTGTAACCTGTGCAAGGTCTTGTGTCAAAAATGATAAATGGTCAAAATGCTGGTAGCAATTTATGTTTGCTATTGAATTTCTGCTCAGCTAAACATCCACTTAGAGCATGTACTTCTTGGTACAAAACATTAAAATTCAAGATAATTTTTTGTTTTCTGGTAGAGAAAGGAACAGCTTGTGGTACCTTTAAAGAGCTCATTGCAGTAAAGCCAAGAAAGAAAAAAAAGGAAAACAAAACAAAAACCCAGAACAGATTGCTCAGCCTGTGGCTGGACTGGTACGAGCAATCTGTGCAAGATTTCTCCAGAGGAAAAATCTTGAGGCTTGTGCTGCTGAGAAACACAGCATAGAGTGGTGAACTGAAAATTGTTGAAAAAGCAGAACCTTTACTTAAGACAAAAACCAATCCCACAGAGTTCTGCTGTGCCTGCAATTCTGCTGTTGAGCCTGCATCCCTTTCTGCAGTGTTTTTCTATTTGAAATGAGTATTCGGCTGGGCTGGAAGTGGAGTCTGCAAAAATTTCACACCTGGGCTGTTATAAGAACAACCTGGTCCTGTAATTTAATCCTTTAATTTAATTTATAGTCTACCACAAAGAATTCCCCTATTCATGGAAACTACATGGTTCCCTTGGTTCATCTTGCAGTGTACAGTTGATTACAGATGAAAATTTGATGCCAATCAATACCACAATACCTTCCTGTTTTCATGCATGTCTATGCACGTTGTTTTCTTTCATAACGCTAATGCTGTCAGTATTCACTTGACCCCTCGTTCAGAAGTAGGAATTTCCTTTCCTAGAGGAGACACAGATGAAATAAAAATAGTGATTTGCATAAAGTGTGTCTTTGCTTGATATGCAATTTGGAATTCATCTGGAATTTGTTACAAAAAGGGGGGCAAGTGGCAACTAATGATGGAGTAATGTCTCAGTATGGCAGAGCCGAGTCCTCTTTGCTGTCGAAGCTGTGAGGACAATCCACCTAAGGCAACCAACACTGTGCTCTCAGAGGGTTGCAGGATGGGGTAGCCAGGATGAAGTAAAACCTGGATCAACATGGAGATGGAACACAGTCAGTACATCATGGTCAGTGCATCCCTTTTTAAAATAATGACAGGTGATTTCTGCAGGCACAAGGGCTGACTGAGCAGGAAGTGGGACCGTGGCTGGACACCCAAGGCAGTGCCTGGTGTCATAAACAGCACAGTGCTGGACTGTGGCTACTGGTGTGGGAGGAGGATGAGGGCTTGTTTCATCCTCAGCCTAGAGAATCCACTTACTGAGTACCAAGTGCTGTAGGGTAGAGCTTTCTCTGTTGGTTCCACCCTCCCCTCCTGTTAGCTGTTGGCTTAAAGCTGATTTCTCAGAGCTCTTCCACAGGATGGCAAAACTACTCCAAAATGAGTGGTGGGGTCATCTCTGTAACCTACATGTTGACACAGTGTGTTTCTGTTCCACTATAACATATGCCAGGCAGGATTTTTTGTTCTAAACACGTCCTGGAAAGGGGTTTTTGTCAGTTTGGGGGTTTTTTATACAATATTTCCCCCCCACACACACCTCTGAGGTAAACAAGATATTCAGATTCTTTGGCGAATGAATCAAACAAACACCACCTTCTTCTCGTGCCATTAAAAACATATTTGTGAATTTGCCACTCAGTCTTCTGAAAATCAAGCTAGGTACATGGCTTGTGAGCATGCACAAGGTGTATCACCTGTTGACAGGCTTACTCTGCAGTGCTTTAAGGCTGTCTTAGGATCATTGGATCATAGGATCATTGTTGTTCACCCTGTTCTCATTCTGTTTGAAGAAAATATCACTTTTATTTCACATTAAAATGCCTGCAGGTTAAATACTGTGAGCTTTTGAAAGAGTTCCATAGGGATCTGTGCCATTTGCAATAGATATTGTCAAAGGTAGTCAATGAGCAATGACAGCTATGTCATCTCATGTCTAATTGCCTGAAATACACTGCTCTCCCCTCACGGTCTTTGTGCATCTTTATGATTGAAACACATAAGGCTTAATGCATTAAGGGAGTTTCTTTCAGAAAGTCATTTCTCTTAACAATAAAAAATATTACAGTTCTGGATATTTGTAAAGCTACACCAGTGCTGTCAGCCCAATTAGTTCTTTAAGGCTGTCTGGGAGGGAGAGGGAGAATTGGCTTTCTACTGTTGTGGGGTTTTTGTCTGTTATTCAGAAGCCTGTTTAAAGCACATACAGAAGTGAGGGTGAACTCTCTTACCCAAGCATGAGCATTTTCAGTCCTTGTCTCAGCTCTTAAGCAGTCACATTTCCCAAAATAATTCCCTCTGTCTCCTTCACTTGTCACTGCAACCTAAGTTGCTGCCCCTTAGCCTGTAATGAGTGGCTGCTGCTGCTTCACTAGACCTTCACTAGGGCCTCACATTCACATGTGAGGCTGGAAGATTTTTTAAATAAACCTTTGTTTTTTTAATTAGCTAACCCCAGAACTGAAACTCTGGTCCAAACACCATCTCACATTTTGGTTCCAGCTATCTATTTTTTTCTTCGGATTTCCCAAATTCAGTTGTGGCCTCTTCTTACCTGTTTGGGATGCTGCTGTAAGGGCCATATCCTTCTCTCTTGCCTTGGCCATTTTACTCCTCTTTTTTTAAATTTTGGTTTTTTCAGTGCCTTTTTCTAGCACAACAGATGGATGTATTCACTTCTGTGGCTTTTTTTCCTCATGATTCCACACTGTGAAGTCACCTCCTCAGCTAGGCCAGCTTCTCAGTTATATTCTGAGAGAAGACCTTTTGTACACCCTGCGAATTATTCCCCTTGTTCTCCCCGAGAACATTTGTTAAAATTCGTTAAATCCTTGGAGTCCTTCCTTAAAATATCCTTTGGCATAATAATCGCAAAGGAGTTGACATCTCTCTGCATCCATCTGTTGTCTCTTGTAATGAGGCAGTGAAATTCAAGGCTTTTTTTTTTTTTCTTTTTCACGCAATATTTCTTAAGTGAGCCTTGCCGTCCCGGTGACCTCTGACAAACTGCAGCAGTAGCTGTTGTCAGGGCCAGACAGGCTGCTGGTGATTGAAGGGGTTTCTCCCTGTGCGTTATCATCACGGTCTTTGCCCTTAGCATCCCCTTGGTGTGACCTATTTTTACGTGGCATCGGGGGGATGGATGTTCCCAGATGGTGAGAAGACTGTATTTCCTTATGCTTTGCTGAAGTGTACTATACGTAACATCCCTGGCAATCCAGAAAATGCACCTCATACAGAACCAGCTGTTCTTCATTCTGAGAACAGGTTCTGCTGCTGGAAGTATCAAATCTCGTCATTAACTGTACGAGGCACAGTCTTGTCTGCTTTCTGCATTTCAGTGTAAGTGCTCAGAAGGAAGAGAAGGAAGCAGTGTGGGTTTGGTGGAGATTCATCATCGTGTAAACAAACAAAAAAAAAATTTACATATATTTAGCAGCAATTGTGCCCTTTTAATGCTGAGCAGGCATTTAGCAGTTGCAGGGGACACTGAAATCAAGGTGTTTACAGAGCAGTGGTGATCCTCTCAGATTCAGAAAGCTGTATGGCATAAGAACTGCTGACGTCTTTCTCTAAAATGTGACAACAGTGCCATCCATTTGTACAGTATGACCGAGGGCCTTTTACTAGCAAGGGCTACGTCTGCATCCTTTCATTAATTCCCTTATAACAGCACATGTTCAAGGCAGTTTTGCGTGAACAATACACTTCCTCCGAGGCATCCTGAGGAAGTCAGATTTACTCAGCAGGTGTGGGACAACCAGGCTGGACATGCCCTGGTGTCCAGACCGTGTCACTCAGTGGTGCACAGTATCCTGTAGCACTGCGGCAAGGAAATCATTATGAATTTTAAGTGAAGTGAAACTGATTCATTAAGACCTATTTTTGCAGCTTATTCTGGCATAGTTCTTACAAGAAAAAAAATCAAGTCTTAGACTGGAGTCAAAAATAAATGAGGGGTGGTTGCATCATTCATAGTGTTTGTGCTTTGTTTTCTCAAGGTGACGTTTCCCACAAGCACAACACAATGGCAAATTAGGGGTAAAGCAACAGCATCGACACAGAGTAGAGGCATTCCTAATTCTCTTTTTCCCTCACTTTCCTCTCTAGTAATAGATCCTTTATGTGTATCACTGTGTGAAATTTTTCCATCTTCTCTCTCTCCTGTTGTTTCCTCTTCCATCATCTTTCATGGTGGCAGCTCACTGCATACAGGCTGGAGAGCTCTTGGAAAGTATTTCTGGATTTCTAGTCTCTGGGAATCTGCCTCATTCCATAAAGAGCCATCCCACTCAGGCAGAGGGTGTGTTACTGCCTGGGAAACCAACATCTGTGTTATCAGGATAAAAGGGAGAATTCTTCTCTTGGCTAAACTTGAAAAGCTAGGCTGAACTCTGATTCCTTTGAAAACAGGGCATCTTTATCCATCTTTTTCCCCTGATTTTAGCAGCATGCACTGTTAGCATGGTTTCAGCAATACCTTTTTGCTCTGCTTTTTCTTGCCATTATCAGATTTATGTAGCTGTTGGGTGTGTATTATTTTCTAAGGCTGAGAAGACTAATATCATCAGCCATAATTCCGTGGGTTTCTCCTGAAGCCATTACCATAATTACGATAATGACATTTAAAGCGAGTGTTTATTTCATGCTACTTTGTATGGCAAAATATAATTAGATGTTTGGCTGGATATGTATACGGTTGAAAAGGATTTTAGAGGCTGAATAAAGTCTGAATAAAGCACTAGTTTAACTCTGAGTGAATCTGGAACTTAGAGCAAGTATGCCATGAGCACACCATGCAATCTGCTAATAGAGAGTGAGAAGACTCTCATAATTCACCTGGACTTCGGGAGTTGTTTGTCCAGAGTGACAACTGTACCTTTAAATTTACAAAATTTCCACAAGTCTCGTGCTAACTGCGCCAAATTAATCTTGTAAATATTTATCTGCCTTACATTTGAAGAGAAATAAACAACAGTTTCTTAGCACGCTCTGCAGTGCAATGTGGGCTTTTCCCGCCCTGTAGGAACTTGTTTGTGTTCCCCACACAGACACTTGACGCCTGAGATCCCAAGCAGAGAAGCAGATTGCAAGTGAAGAATTTAGTTGGCTACCATGTGGCTCTAATCCTTCTTTTTTTCATTTGAAATAGCAAGTTTTGCAGATATTGATATGGTTAAAGATGTGTGAAAAAGAAGCTGATTTCATGCTTCACGATGACATTTTAGGCTTCGCTTGATGCCATTTGTCTTTTTTCTTTTAGACAGAAGTTTTCTATTTTTTGAATGTTAGCCAAGGGTAAGACACAACCTGACTCGATGAAGTGCACCTTTTATGTATCTCACTTGGCATTTAAAAAAAACCAGAGGGAGTGGAGAAAAGGATGCCCTATCTACTAAGTAACAACACTGTGAGAAATATGAGGGCCAGAGAGCATGAGAAGAGGAAAAAATATTTAAGCTCAAGTATGTCAACATTTTTCAAAACCAATTGAGTGCTGATTTAGTTGCTTAAGTCAGTGTTTGTTGCATACTGTACTAATGCTTCAAGTTCAGTATTAGGTAAAATGTTTAATCATGGAATCACAGGATGGTTTGGGTCAGAAGGACCTTAAAGATCATCTCGTTCCAACTCCCCTGCCATGCTTAGGGCCACCTTCTGCGAGACCAGGTTGCTCATCCAAGCAGGTTGCTCATCAACCACGTTGCTCATCAAACCCCATCCAACCTGAACACTTGAACAGTAGTTTAAACTATTATATCTTTGAGGAAACCATTTCTTTGTTGGCATACTCCCAGGAACTCTCATCCTAACACATGCTTTCTCAGCCAAGTCCTGGGGAAGGTCTCTCTTTTCCAACCATTTTAGCGCACACTGCATCCTTCATCCATTTCACCTTTCCAGATACTTCCCTTCTCAATACTTCTACCAGCATGAAAAATGATTTCTCCATTTTCTGTTCAGTCAATGATCCCTGAAAATATTTATCCCTCCCTCTGTTAGCACAGTGTAGTGGACGACATCCATTTCAATGGAATAACTCTGAAAGTCAATTTTTGCACCAGCATTACTCTCAGAATTTCTAGGGAAAGCCTTCATCTATCCTATTGGCTGTACCATTTTTCCGTGTCTTTGGAACTTCCTTTGCACCTCTTAGTCCAGTTTACTTAGGCCTTACTGTCTAGTTTACCTAGGTGTCAGGCTGGAAAAGGTGATGTGCTTCGAGACATCTGGGGAGGTTGGAACGTGTGGTAGGGGATGGGTCAGACCTTGCTCTGGTGAGGTGGTGCCCTGCCCCCTGTGCCCCCCAGCTGTACAATGTCTGTCTATCATGGCTCACTGGAGGCAGCCCCCCAGTGTCACCTAAGCCACCCCTGAGTGGCTGAGAGTCCCGAAGTCTCACCTGGGAAGAAGGCCCAGCATGGGCCAAGTCTTTAAGAAGCCTGGCCATGAGGCAAGCCCGTTGTTCTTTAACCCTACCTTCATCTTGGAGCCTTAC
The DNA here is from genome assembly GCA_013397815.1 of Aleadryas rufinucha. Lineage (NCBI taxonomy): Eukaryota > Metazoa > Chordata > Aves > Passeriformes > Aleadryas > Aleadryas rufinucha. The sequence goes on from VZTH01012664.1 coordinate 226,177, forward strand.
ATCACTGGAACCCAGGAGCTATATGTCAGTCTTTCTGTATCTTTCCTGGTTTTCTGTTTTTCTCCCCTTCTTCTTCTTTTAACTCTCTTCTCATGGAACATAACATCAAATGGGTTATAAGGTTTTCTATGTTCAGTGGGCTAAGTCTGTGCTGTGGTAAGTGATATTATGCAGCATTTACTCTTTTTCCAGTGTTCCTTAAGTTTCTAGTCTGCCGGTAAACTCCTGTGTATTTTTACCTCTTGAGAATATTTAGTTGGAATTTTCTCCTTTGTGCCTACCCAGAGCAAAAGAACCTTGGTTTAGCCCTAGGTTTGAGTGACTGGGGTGTAAGACTAGACAAGACACCTCATCCTTTATTACAAATCCCACCATAAAAGCTCCTCACCTCACCAGTCACATTTTGTGTGTGAAATGATCTAATTTCTATCTGGGATGAGCATCTGAAAGGGATACTGTGCTCACGTGTACACACTGTAGATAGAGACACAGGAGCTAGCAGTGAAGTCTGGCAGAGTCTGGTGGCGTATTTTCAAAGGAGGTTGGTCATTTTAAGCATATTCTGTTTTGTTCTCAGCTTGGTTTAGCCTTAAAATCTTTCTGTGGTTTTAATTTGTTCTCAGTTCAAGGCCCGCCCTTAAACTGAAATCTTATTCCCATTGAATTTTATAGCAAATTTGTTGGTTTCAGTGAAACTGGTTTTACTTGCTGTGTTTAGCTGTACTTTAAAGCATGGTGCCAAATTTGCCGAAATATAGGAAAATTAAAAATAAACTTAAAACTAGGCCATGTATATGATTTATCTAGATAATGGACGTACATACCTCCCACCTGAATACAGTTATACATTTAAAATTACGAATTTGGGTACAATTAAGATTTTTTTAAATTAGACCTATGAAGATGCTTATCTTAAAAAGCTGTGTCCAGCGTTGCATTTTGCTGTAATTGAGGTTTTCCTTCAACTGAAGTCCAAGATGAAGTTCCATTGAAAAACTGAAAAGGGGTACAAAAGGGACAGTACAGTTTTGTGGTAGGAACAGGCATGTTGAACTCTAATGCGTGTGTGAATGTGTTGTTCTTCAGTGGCCAAGGATGAGGGTACTGCTGTTGTCACCACATGGAGCAAACGTGCCTTAGCTCTGTTGATGAACAGACAAATGTTTTGGAGATAAAACATAAAGAGTCCAGTTCTGGTGACTACATTAGTGATTGCATTTGCATATGAGCCTTGTCTCGGTTACATATTTCTTCAAAAAGAAATTCTGCCATCACAATTTCTAGCATTCTAAATAAGCTGGAAGGCTAGAAAAGTACTTTAAAGAAAAAAAATCAAGAGTGCTGTAACATTTAAAAAAACCCTTTGTTAAATGTTTTACCAGATTCATGAGCTTTTGCCAGTCTATTTTGTGATACTTAAAATCATAAAGTATCAGAGCTTTTACCCATTTGTTAAGCTATTTGTATTCAAAGTTACCAAAAACTGACATTAATTTTTTCTGAGCCCTTTACGTCTCATGAGGAGTGTGCAGGTTACTGGAACTGGCTATATAAATATTTCAGATTCCTTTATAAAAAGGATGGTCTTTGTACTGTAAAAGAGAGTTTCAGCTGTCATGCTACTTGCTCTGTATATAAAGGTATTTTAAACATCACACACAAGGATATATGCTTACTATGAGATTTCTCTGAGAATCATTCTTGACTGTGGTATTAGGTTTTAGAGGAGAAATTGCTCTCAAGTATCAGGTGTCTAAGAGTGAAATGGCTCCTTTTGTGGAAAGAGCTGTCTAGGAACTTCAGTGCTGCTGGTGTTTTTGAAAACATGTCAAATTCAGTAGATCCTAATAGCAGCAAATTATTTTTCAGTCTGTGTCTCTTAGAGTTCTGTTACTCTCGCTTTCCACCACTTTCCTCCTTTGATTTACAGACTTTGTGTGTAAGATTCAGTACCTTTAGGCAGATGTAAGCAGCTGGAAGCAATAGAGTTAGAGCACTTTGAAAGGCTGAATTTTCACAAGTGGTTTGGGGTTTAGATGCTGGGAGTCATTATCTGGTGCTTCAGAATAACATTTAGAGAATTTGCTCTCATGGCAGAGATTTGAAAGAGGTTATTCATGGGTTGTATTTCACTTCTAAAAAGTTGAATAAAATTACATTGCATTATATTTTTAAATGAAGAAATCTGATTGAGCCATGCAGACACATTTTAGAAAAATATATATTCTAATGGTACAAATAACTACTTTTATTCCATGTATTCATAAAATATATGCTCCCAGAAGCTTTGGAGAGAACCTTTTTTCTTGCCAACTATATATAGTACAGTGAATGTTTCCTTTAAACTCAAGCCCGTGTCCTATGTAAACATGATAAAGTTAGCCACAGCAGTTTTATGGGGGAGCAAGAATTTGTGGTCTTACATTGTGCTTTTTTTTCTTCATTGCTGTGTTTCTTTCACAACTATCCTTTCTATCTTTGGAGGCTGGTTTCATTAGTTGTTATACAAGTTTCCCATGTTTTATCCATACCTCTCTGTGATTCTATGTTCTCCACTAATTTTATGTTTTCTTTCAATAGTTTTTTTTGCAATACTGACAACATTTTGAAGGGCACCTAATTACAAGCCACACAGGGCATTATTTGCTCATGTTGTGTCCTCTTGTTCATGATATGTCAGATGGAGTGCTTCTTTCCTCATTAACAACATAGGGAATGGAGCCACCAAAAGCAGAGTAGCAGTCCCAGATTGTTTCAGTGGGTGTGTGTTTGCTGTAATTGCCGTTCCAGCTACAGTGCACCCATTCCTGCAACAAATCGTTCCATAGATGTGTGTTATCCTTTCCTTAGCTATTTCACTTGCTACTTCAGTAGCAGGGTAAATTTTCCCTGTCTATTTCTGCTCATCCAGCAGGCTGTAGGAGAGGAGTGCCATACCAATTATTCATGGTCTTTGATAGTGTTGTACGCTGACACTTTCAAACAGAAAACATGAATGTGTATGACCTATAAAGGTACATCAGAGCACGTGCTGCATCCCTGACTTCTGCAGAGCCCAGGCAGCACAGAACTGATACCTTCATCCATCAAGCTTTCACTTCTGTACATCTTTACATTCTATTAACTAAACAAAAAGGCTTGAGAGGGACTTTTTAGAAGGGCGTACAGTGATAGGGTAAGAGGGAATGGCTGAACGAGGGAAGGTTTCGATCAGGTGTCAGGGAGAAATTCTTTACTGTGAGGGTGGTGAGGCACTGGAACAGTTTTGTTCCCTGGTTGCCCAGAGAAGCTGTGGATGTCCCATCCCTGGAAGTGTTCCAGGCCAGGTTAGATGGGGCTCTGAGCAACCTGATGTAGTGGAAGGTGTCTCTGCCCATGACAGGGGGCTGGGAACTTGAGTTCCAACATGAGTTTTAAGGTCCCTTCTAACCCAAACCATGCTGTGATATAAGAAACCACTGAAATATTTTCAGCCACTCCTCTTTCAAAATGAAACAGAAATTACTGTTTTGGCCTCCTTTAGAATGAGTGTGATNCTTTACATTCTATTAACTAAACAAAAAGGCTTGAGAGGGACTTTTTAGAAGGGCATACAGTGATAGGGCAAGAGGGAATGGCTGAACGAGGGAAGGTTTCGATCAGGTGTCAGGGAGAAATTCTTTACTGTGAGGGTGGTGAGGCACTGGAACAGTTTTTTTCTCTGGTTGCCCAGAGAAGCTGTGGATGTCCCATCCCTGGAAGTGTTCCAGGCCAGGTTAGATGGGGCTCTGAGCAACCTGATGTAGTGGAAGGTGTCTCTGCCCATGACAGGGGGCTGGGAACTTGAGTTCCAACATGAGTTTTAAGGTCCCTTCTAACCCAAACCATGCTGTGATATAAGAAACCACTGAAATATTTTCAGCCACTCCTCTTTCAAAATGAAACAGAAATTACTGTTTTGGCCTCCTTTAGAATGAGTGTGATCAGAACATCATTTTTTTTAATAATATGGTCATGCAGAGTAACATCTTCAGGGAGATGGAACCTGACAGGTTGTCTGTGCTGGATTTACAGAACCAATAGCAAAATACTACTGCAGACAGAACTGAAAAGACTGGGATAAGGCTGTATGGGATACAGTGAAGTCTGGAAGTCTTCAAAAGAAATTATGAAATATCATAAGATCAACTTCTAGTAACAATATGCATGGTCGTAGTGGACCTGTAGCTGTGTAGGTGTTCATATTTGTAATTCTAGTGGCAGTGTGTGTTCAGGATTAATTTTTCCTTTCTTGCTTAAAAAAGATAAGATATCCAGGCAGACTGTACTATCTGGCTTAATTTCAGTCTGTTTTGAACTATTTTTTTCTCCTTTTTTAAAAGCACCGGGCTTTGAGTGTCTCTGAAAAGGTAGTTTTAGAAAGATCATAACCTCCACTCTGCTTTTGTTAAATAAGAAAACATAGTTACTCATTCTGTTATTAGAATGTCTATTGCATGGAGGTGATTTGAAACACACCTTTAGCAGAAGTTGCTTTTTAATGATACATTTACATGTGGTTTCAAAATAATATCAAATAATAAATAAAAGATAAATCTTTTACTTCTCTATATAGACCGGATACTCTCTGGGATATTTTCTAGCAAATTTTGGTGATGATTTATATAGTTGATATATTCTACCTAGGGAAATAAAAAATGTGAAGTAAAAGTTGGAATCAGCAGCTGAAATGGTCCCAGTTCTTGCCAGACCATTTGCTTTTTGTTTGTATTGAAGTTGATGTCAGTCTGGAAGAAAATAATGCACTAGTTTTGCATTGCAGTTCTTTAAAAATAATTACCCTAATCTTCTATTCTGTTCAACTCTACTGTCCCAGTTTAAAAGAAATTGAGGTCAAAAGGCTCATAAATAACCATCTGGTCAGTAACAATACAGGAGACTGATAGTATTGGTATTTTCTACAGAATTTCAGGTGCCAGCTGTCACTTGATGTTTGCCTACTCCACTTACACAAAAAAAATTAAATCAGGATTTTTTTTATTTTCAGAATATTTTAAATTTTACATTTAGTATGAAAGGAGAAAGGCATTTTTCTTTTTAAAGGGGAAAAAAGAGGAAAATAAAGTTATAATATCTATATCTTGGTCTGTTTTCCACTCAGCGCTTTCACTCTAGAAAATACGTCAGTTTTGATTTCTGTGTTCCCAGTTTTTAAGTGCATTTGCAAGGCAGAAAAGGTCTCGCTGACAACAAAATTCTGTGCAAGAAGGTGTCGTTTCTCTTTGGTGCTTCATATTACCATGTTGAAAGAAAAATAAAGCCCAAGTTGCTCTGCCGCAGTGCTGTTACCGGCCAGCAGGTGACCACTCGCACCGGGCACCCGTCCACACGGGAGGTGGAGATGGAGGCTGTCGCGGCACAGGAGGGCAGGAAAAACTCCAGCTCAGGATCGCCCTGCCCACCGATGGAAAAAGTGCATGGAGGAGGCCGGAACAAGGTGGAGGGGGTTCTTCGTGAAAAAGGAACAGGTTTATTGGACGGGAGTCTAACAGAAATCCAAAAATGGGTGCGAAGAACCGCCAAAATGCTTTTTACATGAGGTTTTATACCTCTACAGAGTGGGAGGGGAAAGCACAAAATAACCAATAAAATAACAGAAAGGGGGTGTTACAGAGGTGGGGAGAAGGGTGTTTAACTAATAGGGATAAGGGTAGGTGGGGGGGATTAACATGGGCCAGTGAGGGACCGAAGAACAGAGAGCTTTCCAGAAGGAAAACCAAATATAGGGAAGAAGGGGAGGAGATGGCAGTGGCCAATTACGGGGACATGATCTGCATGCCCTGCACAGCCCTCTGGGTTCTCCCCCTAACCTTAGGGTGCTTGGGCTGTGTGGGCATCAAACCACTGGAGCCGCTGGTCCACCTGATCTTGCTGGCCGTGGTGCTGGCCACAGCACACCACAACATTGCTCAAGTACCAGATGTTTCTACCCATACCCATGGTCCATTTACCAGTGTTGCATTAGACGTTTTTCTCCTCCAGGGGCCAGTCAATCTGAATTTTCTGTGATTCCAAATTCTTAGCATCAGAAAGCAAATGTTCATAACAAACAGGGCTTTTGACTTACAGACTGTGAAATTCCTTCCTGAAAGAATGAATGACTCATTTCACTGTTCAGCTTTTAAGTGCTGTGTATAGGCGACATTATTTGGATTGATTTAATGCCACCCAGCAGATTGCAAAATCCTTCCCACTTGCAGGGAAGCACATGGGAACAGGTTTATTTTTGGTCCTGGAGAGGCAGTAAAACACTGTTTAGTGGAAAGATTTGCGTGCAGCTTGCAGTGTACCCCAGAAAGAAGAAGTCAGGGTTTGGTGGCCTCAAGATGTGGTTGTAGATGATCGCTTCCATGGGTGAGTCGTGACCACTTTGACTATCAGCACATTCAGCTGCTGCTGCTGCCACGTCACCTGAAGGTCCTTGGCCTTTAGGAACGTGTTCTTCCCGCTAATGAAATGGTGTTCAGAGCAGATACCATTATTTGCATGCCCAGTTCATCCCCTCTTGTACAGGCAATTGTTTGGGCCCTTGGTAGACCTCTGTCTTGGTCCAGTGTAGCTGCTGTTATGTTGGAGTTATGGCTTTATTTGCAAAGACTTTGGTGCAGATTAAAGGTTCGGTGCAGTTCAAAATTCTGCATTTTTTTCCTATTAGACTTAGTTTTATATGTGTAAAAACAGCATAGGTAAAAATAGAAATACATTTATTAATTTTTTTTTTTTTTTAAATGTTGGGTTTTTTTTTACTGCCTGTCCAGGATTGAAAATGAACTTGTTCCCATGTGCTTCCCCGCAAGTGGGAAGGATTTTGGGACATTTTGGAAAATCAGTTCTCACTTCATGCTGAAGACTGTTTTCACTCCGAGCTAGATACTGATAACTGTCTGGTCAATAGAGGTTAAGAGGCCAAAGCTGACACAAAGGAGAGTAATCACTTCATTCACAGCAGTGCCATCGGGTACAGAAGCCACGTGCTCCAGGCTGGGCTAGAATGTGGGCTATTACAAAGAGGACAGAAATTCTGATGCTTCCTTTAACCTTTTCCATAAAAAATGAGATAGATCGTGAACAAGGACAGATAGTCAATTTGGGTGTAAGAATGAATGATTCTTGAGAAGGGCATTAGTATATTTTACAAATATAGTTACAAAGTGCTCCCACATGGTTGTTCTCTTTGCTACATACGTAAATCAGAATGCAGAACTGTACAAATATAATATTTCTAATACAAGGTTAATGTTGAAACAGCTTGTAGGCAAACTGAGCTGATGTTGCTTACTTCGAGGCTATCTTAAATCTCCCTGGGCAGGGGAAGGCAAACAGGCCACCCAAACTTCAAATGCTATTAGTTCCAATGTTCAATCCCAGCAGACATTTACTTATGCAATTGGATGGGCTCATTAGAAGTTAAGCTCGACTGCTGCCAATTTGGATGTGCTAATTTGCATAGGCAACTTGATTGTGTGGCATCCTAACAGACTGCAGTAGGATTGCTGTGGGAGGAGGCAACAAGTAAATCTTTGGGTTCAGCTGATTCCGAAGTCAGCTGACCAAAAGTGCCTTTGGCATCTGTAGCTGATGATACGTTCATAAATTTTTGCAACATCTTCATATCATGTTTTCACTATGTTTAGCTTTGGGGCAGAATATAATTTTTTGGCTGAGAATTGGATATTTAGATAGATTTCAATCCTCCAGCTTACTAGAGGGAATGTGCTTGACATGTCATGAAATGGAACTTTTATGAGTATTGCTTACCAAGAGGAGAAGAGCACAGCAGGCAATTCCCTGAAATACATCATGTTTAGTTCAGGTTTCTCCCAAGTCACCTAAATATCTTCATCCTGTATCTTTGAAAATAACTAATGATATAGCTTGTAAGGTTGAGAGACAGCAAACTGGCTCAATTTCAAGAAAATATACATTTCTGCAATGAGTGTCAGTATTTTCACTCTCTTTAGGGACACAGGCACATTAGCCATTGGAAGAACAACACATTGCTCAGCGATAGTGACAGGCAGGAAACCATCCTGGTGTCATCCCACTTCATTACCTGAGGACAAAGCTACGGGGGAAAATTGTATAGGGCTTCTATGCAATTATCAAGGGTTTGTTTCTTCTGTTTCTTCTGTTTCTGGCTTTTCTGAGTGGAGTAAGCTACAGAATACTGTACTACATATCAAGAAATAAAGCATTAGAATTCTATTAGAAGTTTATATGTGACTACCGTTTTGATATTGCTGATCCAATAATTTGGTATTGCTGGTTTCCCAGCAATGGATTTCCTCACCTCCTACTTCTGTCATTTTGTTTAATTCAGTTCCTTTTCTGCTTTTCTAAAATACCTGTGGTTCTCAGTACAGCATTCAGGTTGGAACAACACACTGTTCTGTGTTACAGAACACCTCAGACTGCTTAGAAGCAAACTTGCTCTTTGTGGAGAGTGTTAATTTTATTGTATCAAAGAACCAGTCATTGAATATTTACTCTTACTATGAAAAAAATTGCAAAGAGATACTTCAGCTTTTTAAAATAAAGCTTCAGTTGGGACTGTTACTCTGTAAGGTTGCTCAGAAAATATTTGTTTTGTTTTATTAATCACAGCCAAAGATTATCTTTGAATTCTAAAAGTTTGTTTTATATGATATGTTTTAGTCTTAGACATGCAGGGGAAATACTAAAAGTTTAGAGGCTTTAGGCTTGACCACTTGAACTTGAGTGTGGGCAGGAAATTAGAGAAAATTGTTATATTGTTGGATGGCCAATTTTATGAAGTGAACAGTCTGTTGGGGAGTGGGCACACTTTTTTTCCTGCTTTTCTGTGTTTCCCTAATGCATGGATTTGACAGAGGTCAGTGGTGAAATGGGCAGAAAATCTAATAGCTCTCCTTGGTCTGAAAGGTGGTGGCCTTTCTAGAAGGTTTAGGGAGATTTCAGGGTTCAGGCAGATTTCTGAGCAGTGACATTTTTAAAGTATGTAGGAAAAGGAGGGGGATAAAAGCAAGACTAAGAGCTAGAAGAGATTTTTTTTTTAGTTTTCACTGAATTGGTCATGGGGAAAACTTTTCAAATTGAGGCATTATTCTAAAAGAAGCTTGTGGGGAGTTTATACAGTTTTTAGTATCTGAGCAGTTGCATAAAACTTTTTGAGCTTTGGCTTTTGTTTGCACCGTGAGCTCAGCCTGGCTATTCCAGCAGCCTTTGAGAACATCTGCACATATTTATGGACTCTGAAGTTTGAAAACATCAGATCTTTGGGTTATAGTGAGGTTCTGGCCAAGTAAATGCACCATTATTCGTTCCAAGTATTACCCAGAATGATAACATGCCATTTCCATCGTTATTCAAATAAAAGAGCCACTAGTCCCCATTAAACTGAAATATGGAGAATATAGGAAGTGTGCAGAAGTGGATTCCAAATCTCCTTGTGAATTGTCAAAACTGATGTTGAAATGAACTGTTAGAACACAGATTGGAGCCAGGAAGTTGGTTTTCCTTTCTAGAGCCCAAAATGGACTTGATATAAGGGGGAATTTAAGAGGGAGCCTGAGGGAACATCACTCTTCAGTGAGTCCTTGGCACCTGCAGTGTGTGGAGGGACTGAATTTCCCCAGGAATGTTCTTAACTCCTGTGAGCACTCCCTAATTATGTGGCTCTGACTGGAGGAGCTGGAAGGAAGCCCTGCCAGGATCATGGTTGGAACCTGTTTTTCCCTGTGCTGTGCCAGAGGGGCTGGAAGTCCATGCCACACACAGGAGCTCTCTGGCCACCACTGAGAGAACTCACCATACCAGATTTTTTGCTGATGTACAGCAATAACAGGTGTGAAAATTCTTCCTGCATTAACTATTGAGGTTATGTCACGCAATCACAGAATTGTTAAGGCTGGAAAAGACCTCTAAGAACATCAAGTCTGCCTGTTAACCCAGCCCTGCCAGGTCCACCACCAAACCATGTCCCAAAGTGCCATATCTACACACCTTTTGAACACTTCCAGGGATGGTGATTCCACCACTTCCCTATGCAGCCTCTTTCAATGCCTGACCACCCTTTCAGTGAGGAAATTTTTCCTAGTATCCAATCTAAACATCCGCTGGTTCAACTCAAGGCCGTTTCCTCTCATCCTGAAGAATCCTGTTATAAGATTAGGAAAAAGGACAAGTAGCAATTTGGAAACTGGGGGCACAGAAAGACTTTGAAGAGAATGAAAATGTTGTTAGAAGTACCACCATGTTGTTGGCAGATGTTCATCCTTCTGTGAAAGGTATAGGAGTCTTTCCTGATGCCTTAAAGCAGGTAGGGAGCACTGTTCTCCAAGAAAATACCTAGTGTGGTGCCAAGGAGTTTAGAGATTGGATCCCCTAGAGGATGAATTCTGGGATATGACCTTTGCTGCCTTATTAACATCATCATTAAGGGTGTTACACACCTGGCAGGGGATGGCTAACTGGGAACTGATCTTAAAGAGCTGGAGAATGTGATCTTAAAGAGTTGTGCAGATGCAAATGGAAAGCTACCTGCAGTCACCACCATCTGCTGTCCTCACCATCCCCACCCATCCTGACTGCCTGCAAGAGCCTTGTGCTACTCTCTGCTCCCAAGACAAGGCTATCCCTGCTTGGAATCCGATCCCTTGAAGGGTAAACCTCCACTAAATTAACTTTTTTTTTTTTCTGCCAATGTTTTTTATTATTTCAGGAGTATTGTTTATTATTTCTATCCAAAAATCAACTCAGGCATGCCAAGGCTTCACTGTATTTAGCAATTGTTTTTCTGTTACATCAAAGATGTGTTTCTTGAGACAGTTTTTGGGGTTTTTTTTTTTAAGTTTGGGGAAATTTCAATTTTATTCATTAATTTTAAAATTCGGTAATGGTTTATATATCACCAGTTAATTGCTTATAGTGATTAAAAAAAAACAAACTAAAACAAAAGCTCATGCTCATGAAACAGCTTATAGATACTGAACATACTCTTTTTTAAGTATGTGTAAAATGAATAGAGAAGAACTTGAATTTAAAAACAGTGTTCCCAGGCAATTAGATACTAACTTCAGATGCTCTGACTGCAAAACCAGTTAATGAGTGCACTGTGTATCCACCAGCATTGTCAGTGTAGCCTTAATAAGGTACAAGGCAATAGCAACTCTAATATTTTAAAGGGAACGAGTTCCTGGCATGTGATAATTTAAAGAATTGTCCTTCCTTTTCCTGGGTTATACATCAGTGTCACTTTAGTGGCACTTAAAGGGCAGAGTAACAAAGTGAAAAATGACAGCTCAGTCCTCAAAGTGAAAAAGTATTTGGCATGTATGGCCGAGAAACGATGTGGTGGGACATGGCGAAAATTCACTGCAGCAAATTGAATGGCAGAGTTGGCACTGACCTTACCAGGCTGCCAGAATGTAATTTGTAAGCTACTGTCTGTGCTCATTCTGTTCTTCATGGAGTAAAATTGGCTGAACTGCTTCTCTTGTTGCATCTGTCTGTTCCCTGCTCTCACAGCTCCCTAAGTACTATCTATTGCAGCATGCAAGTCACAGAGAGAGAGTTTTGAAGGATAAAGTATCATCATCTTTGTTGTCCTGGATTTATTGAGGTGATGGCCCAGGGGCATTATTTTAATGATGCACAAATCTTCCTAATCAGTTTACTGTCCTACTTTTTACATTTTTACATTCTGTTTGTCGTATTGCAAGAGAGAGAGATCTTGCTTTCTTCCCCTTCCCAAAGAGCTGTTGATTTTTGTTGAGAGAGGTCTGGGATCACAGGGAACATTAGTTTTTTGAAGCTGGACACTGGCCAGCTGTATGTAAAGGTTTTCCATCTTTAGGAAAATGGGTTTGCACCCTTTAGAGTGGTTATCAGTCATATGAGTTCTGATGTTTTGCTCTGCTAGATATAAAGTATGACCTGAAATGTTGCTCTCTCCCAGTTCACTGTAAACAGTGTATTTTAGAGCTGTCGAGTCTGTGTATTATGCTCCTGTCCATGTGCTTTTATTTATCTTTATGACAAACCTTTGAAGTTCTCACTAATAAATCAGGAATGCAGCAACTAGATGAGAAAAATACAAACCTTGGCAGTTTTATTTGTTCCATAATTTACCCAATCTTTCTGGCTAATGCCAACAAAACTGCCTGACTTTGGATGTTTTCCTAGTCAGCTGATGTATCTCAAATATATGTGTGTCTTACATAGATGAGGGGTAAAGTAGCTTAAATATAAAACATATAAATATAAAAATACCTGTACTCAGTAGTTGCATAACTGAATTATTCATTTGTGCCATACTTTTAGAGTGGTCCAAGTGAAAACACAGTGTCACTGCCAACCCCCAGAGTCTGATGTTAACTGAGTTTTGCATGCTTTAACATCTATATATGTTTTAACACTAGAGACCTCACAAGTCATTTAAACTAAGTCAGGAGAGTAAATGGTGAGGAGGTGCTTTAACAGCTCAATGTAGAGCATGCCATTTATAATTCACCCCCTGTTATCTATACGTTGACCCTGGGGGCACTTTGCAAAGGCCCCTTTCTTTTCAGGGCCGCCAGTGGTAAGTAGATGTGTCTGATGACTGGAAGAGGAGGATGTGAATCTATTGTTTGTACCTGTACATGGCACTTCTATGCAAACACTTCAACACTACTCAGCTTTATGCATGCCATTAGTCAGAGCTTGGATTTAAGCAGATTTTCTGTTTTTCTTGAAACAGCATCTCAGTTGCTGCAGTTTCTGTGTGTGCTTTTAGATGGTTATGATGCAAGCAGGTAAGCATGGGGATAAAATCAGTTAAAGAGGTAAACATCATTTCCTGATGCATTGCTTTTTGCAAACTTGAGGAAAGGCTATCCCATTCTATTTCTTAAAAGTTGCTGGAAAAAAGATCATAAAAACATAAAAGGGTTTGGGTTGGAAGAGACCTTTAAGATCATCTAGTTCCAATCCCCAGTCAGCCGGTCACTGTGAAGACGTAGAAATACTCTCTAGAATACAGGATATCTTTTCTTTTCGAGCAACATGCAGAGAAACCATTATAGCCAAGTCAAACTGTGCTCTGTGATGGAAATATTTTCGGGTCTGATGTCTGTTGGTTAAGAACGTGATGTTTACAGCAATACACAAATCTGTTGTGTTTAAATGAAACTTAACCCAGGGCTTAATTTTCTGTCTTCAACTGTGTATGACCTGGGAAGGATCCAATGTGTCTGTTGGCTTTTTAAGTGCAGAATCAGTTTCTGGCCAAATTCTGCTCCTTGATGGAGCAGATTCAAGATCAAATGGAAGTATCAAAGTAGAGAGTATGCAGCATTGGTAGGTGAAGGTCCAAGGTTAGATGCCCATGACTGAAGCCACTGCAAGTCAAGAAGATGGCAAGAAAATGACTGACTAAAAGCATGCTTGTTTTTTTTTTTTGGGGGGGGGGGTTTGATGGTTTCCATGGTGGCAAAGTTAGCACTTTGCCATCACGGAAACAGGTGAAAGCACTAACACTGTTCGTGCTTTCACCTGTTGCATTTTTTTCCCAGAAACTGCTATGTTTTCAGTTCTGGCCAGAGAGGGCAAAGTGTGGAGGTAGCTTGGAGTTTAGGGTAAAGTCTCATAAAAATACTCAAGTGTTCTCTGAAGTATCAGGTTAGATCTACAAACACAGGTGTATCTGAGCTGTTCTGGCATGGGATGTTCAGTCCCATAGTTGGCTCCCTAGGTGAGGTGGTTAAAGAGCTGCCCAAGCTGCACATCCCTTAGAGTCAGAGTTATCTGCTGGAGTTCTGGGCTTCTCTAGCAGTCTCTGCTTCTGCCAGCCTCTGTGTGCACCTGGGCATGGAAAAAGTGGTGACAAGTGGGTGACATTGGTAAGTTTTGCATCATCAACAGCCCAAAGTCATGGGAGGAGAGCTGAAGCTAAAGGTAATTACCAGATGCCCTTGGGGATTGGAATCTCACTTGAAAGACTTATGCTGATTTACTGCTTACTAATTTTCTTCTCTTTTTCCTCATGTTTCTTCCTTTCCCACTTACCAGGAGAATTCTCAGTGTTTTAAACCCTGCAATTCAATAAATCAACCCTACAATTCCGGAAAAAAATGTTTCCTATAGAGTTTGCTCAAGGGAAGTTATCAAGGTTTCCCACATTTCTGGGTGGGGACCTGAGTGGTGGTATTTAACTTTTAAAGAGGAATCAGTGGATAATTGAAAATTGTTCTTTTTGCTACTGACTGCACCTGGGAGAACCAGTGATAATGGTAATTGAGGGTTGCTGTACACTTCTGTACAGTAAATCACTGTTGTGCCGTGCTTTTTACCTGCATTCTTATTAAGAAGAGAACAATGCAGCATCATTTTCAGTGATGTTCTGAAGACCACAGGAACAGAGATTGCCATCTGGACCAAAGCAATAGTCCATCTTATCTCGCTTTCATCCCTGACAGCTGCAGAACCTGAAACTAAGGATTGTTTCTCTTTTTAAGTATTGGGACACCAGCACAAACTAATCACTTCATCCCTACCCTTGGCTAATATCCAGTGTTTCTCAGTGCTGCTTTCCTGCAGGTGGTGTAGCCAGGACCTGGGGTTTTTTTTCTCAGTGACAAGGTTTTTGTGTGCCGTTTCAGTCTAACCTCAACAATTTGTACTAACAACCTCCTGGGGGAAGGCTGAAGGCTGCTGTGAATTTGTGTTATGATGAAATCAAAAACGGATGATTAGTCAGAGAGATGCAACTAATATTAATCAGTCCACAGTTTCAGCCTGAGAAATCATCACAGACATCATCTGCCCTTGCATTTTAGCATCACAACAAGAGTTTTCTTTTGAAGTATGAATGGTAGCCTTGAGGCACTTTGAGGCCACTTATACACTGCCTTTCTATGTTTCAGATTTTGGTAAAAATTGCTTTGGGGGATTTTTGAGAGTTCTAATATGAATTCTTACTCCTGCATTTGAATCAAATATATTGCCTTGGCATGCAATCGAATTTCAGAAACAGAGATGTGAGTGACTTGGGAGTGTTTAAGTATCAAAGTTTTAATGGATTTTCTTCATTTTACAGATTTAATCACCATGTAGTAGGCATATCATTGATTTTTAAGCATATCTCATTACTGACTCCAGTTGGGAGTTTATTTTAAAAATCAGTGGCATGATATGGCCATGTGTCTCTGTACTGTTCTCTGCCATTTGTGTACGGCTGGGGCTTGGTCACTGGTTTGTATTAATTCCATGAAGTGGTCATGGACGTGGTTTATATGGAAAATACTCTGCTGTCTGAAGTTGCTTCATAATTTTTGAGTATCTGAAAGTGAGGAAAAAAAAGGTAATAAGTTGAATTTGTCGAAGTGCTGGTTGATAGATGTGGCAGCTTGAGAGAAGCAGAGCAGCTTTGCCACCACTGCCATGCACCTGACAGGAGGCACCGGTGGAATGGGCTCAGATTTCATCCCTTAAACCCAGCAATCCACTGTTAATGTCAGTGGGACCTCAGTATAAGTTTCAGATCTCAGCGAAAGCCCTTTACATCTCACCTCTCCATCGCTTATTATTCTTTCTAAAACCGCACTGCTTGTATTTTTCCCTGATTTTCCCCCTACGTGGGTGTCTGCCACCATTTCTGGCACTGGCAGAGATGTTAGAGGTGGAGGGGGGAGAAAAAAACCCCAACCCATCAAATTTGCTTGCTTCAAAGTTCTGGTCTCCATTTTGGCTAGTAAATAGATAGGGCAAAACAGAATTTAATTTTTTACTGTTCATAGCTTTACTTGAGCCTATAAAATATAGATAGAGAAATAGCAGTCAATATCTATGAAGTCTTGAGTAAGAGTGAAAAATTGGATAAAATCATTTTGTGTAGGGGATGGTTTGGTACAAAACAGCCAAGTGAAGGAGTTTGGTGATGAATGATTGGAAGGAGTTTGAGACATTTATCCCCAGGGCAGGAAGAGGAAATGATTTGGAGGATTAACTGAAGTTTGAAGAAAGGGAGGAGGGGGAAAATAACTGACAATAGTTTGCAGCAATGATTTGTATCACAAAAATAATGTTTCCAACCAATGTCTCCCACCCTGAGGTTTCCAGGGTATAATGACTGGAAATTATATCTTTACTTTGTTTTAAATAAAGATGGGTAAATACAGAAGAGTACGAAATAATCAGAAAATTATCTGGAATTGATACAAACAACTTTTTATAGGCATGTAAATGCACTAGTTTGGTTGGGGGGAGGATAAGAAATAAGGAAAACTAATAAAATCTCATTCTATATGATCCGTGCAGACCAGTTATATTAACGACAGAGGGAAATGTTTTCTCCTTTGGGGCTTTGACATTTTAACAACAGAAAGTATGTTACTTTCTCATCTTGGCATTCCCAAGAGTTAAAACAGTATCTCATAGTCTGGTTTAGGAAGCAATAAGATTCAGTGGCATCACGTCTAGCATAACACTTCCAGATTCAAAAAACTGTATTGACTAAATCTTTTGTATTCAAATGGGATGAAATTCAAGAATATACAGACATAGGTCTAGTGTTGCCAGTAGCAACACAGCAAAAGGACTTGTCTAAACTCTGTAAGATGTCTGCTTCACCTGCAACACATTTGTAAGAAACTGCAAGTGCCTATCTGACATTTACTATTTGTAGTCCAAGGACTAATGTCTCATTAATTCTGCCTGGGACTTCACTGTCCATGATAGTTTTGAGCTACTGTTAACAATAAGCTGAAAAATTTGCTTGTCATATTTTACTGTCAGAAATCTTTCTTCTGTAGCCTTCCCTGGTTGTGTCAGTGGAGTTTGTGTAGCAGTGGGTGTGTTGGCCCTCATATCTAGTGACATTTTCAGAAGAGATCATTATTTTGTAATAAGCACATCTAAATTGAAAGGTATTAAATTTTGCAAGCTCTGTCATTGCCAACTGTTCTAAGTCCTGGTGCTAATCCACATTATTCATCTTATTTAAAGCCCATAAATCAGTGCTTTCTTGTTAGTATCTTGATGCCCTATTGCTAATCTATTGTATCTTTCCTTCTAAAAGTGGCCAATGTTGACAAAAATTAATTGATTTTGAAGAGTGATAATAAAACTCATCATTAATGAACAGCTTATCCAGAGTATTTTAATTGATAGCTTGTATAGTATTTACAAGTCACTGGCTTTGCTTGCCTTGAAAACCAGTATTGAATTTATTGAACATCATGGATAAGCATTAGTTAGAATGACAAGAATAAATTAATGGTTTTCTCCATGATTTTTCAGGCAGGAATGATGCTGTAGCAGCACTGAATCTCCTCTCAGCATTTATCATAAAGTGCAGAGCTTCTCTGAGCATAATTTCGTATTGTAATGGTTGGCTACGGATTTAAGAAGTTGTTTTCGTGCATACATAACTTGGGAATGAAATGTTCAGAAGGTTGGGGGTATTGTGCTGCCAAGGATTTAAGAAATAATAACATCTGGAACCTCTGTTTCACAGGGTTTTTTAGAAGACTTAAATATTGTGGGTGCCTTTAGAGAGGTATATGCAGCACAGACAAGACAGCATGACATAAGTAAGACATCGGGCCACAGGAAAAAAATTCTTTATACAAATCCTCCCTCTGTGAGGGGCTTTTATTTGCCTAAAAGTTTTTTTGTTCTAATAGACTTTTCTGCTTAAGGGTGTAAAGAGGGTCAGACTGGAAATGTGAACGTATAGATTGTTAACAGCTCTCTACTGCCCTGGGGCACGGACCTGCTTGCCCAGGCACTTTTTTTAGAAGGTAGTGAGTTTTTAGTGGAGGTTCAGAGCAAGGACCTGCCCTGAGCACTTCTGCAGATTTCTTCTCTGTGAGAGAATATCCTAGCTGCTGAAAAAGACTAAATGTGGAACTATGGATACTCAGCTCCTGAGATCCTACTGCGTGTGTAAATGCAGATACTTCTAATGCTTCTCAAACACGTTAACCTACACCTGTGACACAGATAGAAATGAAGGGCATGTAATAGCATGTTTGCTATTTCTAAAATTTCTAAACTACTGTCCATTTTCTACATGAGTTGTGATAATTTTTTAATAACTATGTAGCTAATTATTTTAAGGAAAACTGGGTAAATTGTTGGCAACCTTTTCCATTTGGTTGGTGTCAAACAGCCTGATAAAAACCCCTTTCTCAGGTGCAGCAATGTTGTCAATAGCTACATCCAAAGAAACAGCAGGTTTCCTAGCAGGAAAAGATACATATATACACACCTGAGGACTCATGCTGCTCTCAGGAACTATTACCTTGGCTGGTTACCCAGGCTCTTGGTTTTGAACACATGCCAGGGTGTAATAAGCTGAAATTATTATGAGGATGGTATTAAAAATGAAGCAAAAAGTTGCCCTCCCCAGTACAAGCACTGAAGGCTGGAGATGTTGCTAGGTATGTGCTATGAAGGCTATGAAAATATGGAACAATTGTTTGTATATAGAACAGATCTTTCTGCTTTGCACCTATAACCTCTTCAGGGTTTTCTGGCTCGGGAGGAACCATTACATCTCATCTAAATGCTAGCACAAGGATTGTGTCTAAATTTTCTTTGGGCTATGAGTCTTCTCGTGTCTCTTTCCCCATCTGCTGCAATTTGGCCTACTGTAGCCTGCTCTGTTTTCCAAATGGACTCCATATGGGGTATGTACATAATGTGGTCTCTGTGAGCCAGCCCTTCTCCTGTATATTTTCAGCTTTTGCCCCTCACATGTGGCATTCCCTTTATTGTTTGCTTTCTGCAGGCCTGATAGTCATTCTATATAGCCCTGTCCCTGATGACCATAATACCAGAATGAAACCTTTCACTTCAAATTGTTTATAGACACAAAGCTAAAGGGCTGAAGTGGATTTGTGACCCCGTCTGTGTAAAGCAATCTGTAGAACGCCATGATTTTGAAAAACTCAGTCATCTCCATGGGTATCTTTAATGTAAAAAGCACATTAAATAAGCTTTTCAGGTGCCCCTTTATTACCTTATCATTGTTCCTCACAGTAGCTTACTGTAATGGGTTGACCATATAAAACACCTGTAATAAAATTGGATTTCTGATAATGATTTGTACTGTGAACTTAAGAGAATTCATTTAAAGCCCACTTGTGAACCTTTCCTTCCATATCAGAGCAGTTATTTCACAGAATTTGTACTGAAACAATGCAATGATTCTAGGGGCCTGAAATGCTTCCAGCCTGGACCTTGAGCTGTCTCCACTTGCTTCCATAAAAAGAAATGGGATATTTGCCTGTCTCACAAATGATTGTGAAGGTCAGGTAATTGGTGTTTAAGATCTGTTCAAACGTAATTTTTCATGGAGGAAGAGAAATTAATTACAATTGTTCTTCTTTCTGAAACCTAAATTTAGTGTGCACCTTCTCTGTCATTTCTGGGGTTCGAGGAGGGTTTCACTTTACATTTTATTCTTTGGCCAGTTTATCTATGGCAGCATGTACTTAGAATTAAGCATGAAGATGTTCAAATTCACCAGCCTAATATCTGAAAATACAAAGGTAATGGGATGAAGCTCACATTTTTGTGTTTCTCTGGCCTGATGCCCTGCTAATTGTGAGAAACAGAGAATGGCATGCTGAAGACAGGTCGCTGCGTGTGGCAGGATCCACTTTCTGCCTGGAAGGGACAGCTACGTGCAATGAAGTCTGCTTTGCACTCAGAGTTTCTCTCCTGGCATAACTTATGCATCTGATACTGAAAATCTGGTCCAGAACATTTTACAAACACACCCTGGAGGCTGCATGTATGCTAAAATAGCACTTTACATTTTGTTTACATCTCTTGCAGAAGATTGGTATAATATAAATACTGGTTGAGAGATCCTATTTCTGTATTTGCTTAAGGCACATGCTCATTTTAGCTTTGTAGTTCTGGAATCTTTGAAAAAAAAAAAAAAGAAAAGCCAAAAAATGAGGAGCCCTAGAAAGTTTTGAGCAGAAAAAAACATTAGTCTAGATTATTGCCTTGAGCCCAAGCAGGCAGAGTTTACAAGCTCTCGCCCTTAGGAGACAGGCTATCTGTACACTGATTTTTCTGGCTCAATTTGTGACTCAAACTGGAGAAGTTCAAACATCTAGTAGTTACTGCCACACATTCACATTGACAGCCCTGCATCTTCCTTACAGAGTTTTTTTCTTTTGATCAGCCTTGTTGATGTTGAGCTCTTGCCAGGTGTGTGTTGTGATTGATGTGTTTGCCCCATTGAAGCAGGGAATAAGCTGGAACATCCCAGCCGCTCTATCTGTGTCAGCTTAAACAGAAAGCACCATATTAGTAAATACTGAGTCCTCGCTTGCCTTGAGAAATGGCACTTAATCTTGAGACTCAGAGCTAGCCTTATCTTGAAACAGCCCCCCACTTATGTGGATTCTGCTGTTGCTTTAGGTTGCTCTGTTCCAGTGCTTAACTGGATGTACAGTGAGGTAATTTGCTCTAGTACCTTAAATTTATGTCGCTCCAAGTTCAGGGTATGAGCTCTTGTTTCCCAGCCAGGAGCATTTGATGGTCACTGTCCGCTCAGCCATGTCTCAGTGTGTTCTTCAGTCATCTTTTATAGTCTGAACACACATATTTATTTCTCCAAGCCTTTCTAAAAGCACTTTTCTAAACATTTCCTTTGTGGTCTTCTCTGGACTTTCACCAGTTTACCTTCTCCATACTCTACATGAGACTTCATTGTTTTTGAACCAGTGATGGCAATGGACCAGTTGCTCTGGCCATTACAAATGACACTCTTTTTAGTGCATTCCTAGAATAATGTTTTTCATCCTTTGTGGCAAATTTTGTATCACAGTGTTTAGTCACTTATCCTGTGATCCGTGTCAAATTCCTCAAATCCTGTTTTTATAGGCTGGCACTAACCATTTTTATTTGTGACTTGTGTGCTGTAGGTGAAGTGCTTCTCGTTGTCTTTGATCTCAGACTGCTTCTCCATTTCACCAAGATTTGTTTTCTAACTTCATACTCAAAATAAATTGCTCTTCTTGACTGTTTTTTCACTGGCAAGTTTTGTATGTATATTCATTCCATCATTAGTGGTATCAATAGTCAAGCATCAGAGCCCAGAACAGAGCCATTGATGCCTGTTTTGATGCACTTTCTTTTGCCAGGAAATCACTGGTAATTGTCCCTGGGAGCATGTTTTCAGATGGACCTGCATCTGTTCTGTTGTGGTTTCATGTTAACCTACATTTCTGTGGTTTGCTTCAGAGCATGTCATGTGGAATATGTGGTTTGCTTCGGAGCGCGTCAGGAATAGGAGGGAAGCCAAGGTAGATCCCATTCAATGCTTTTCTCTCTAGCCCACATGAGGAAATTAGGTTGGTTTGACAGCATTTGTCTTTAGCAGCTCTGTGCTGGCCATACCCAGGCATTCTGTCATGTGGAATATGTCAGGAATAGGAGTGAAGCCAAGGTAGATCCCATTCAATGCTTTTCTCTCTAGCCCACATGAGGAAATTAGGTTGGTTTGACAGCATTTGTCTTTAGCAGCTCTGTGCTGGCATACTCAGGCATTCTAGATGTTTACTTGGGGATGGTTAAATGTATCTTCTAGATTAGAACCTTTCTAATGTCATGTATTGCGCTGTAATTTCCTAAATAATTTCTTTCCTAAATCATTTTCTTGAGTTTTCCCTTACTTATTTCCTACCTGTCCTTTGGGATTTCTCCCATCAAGCATGATTTTTTCAGGAGAATGGTCAATATTCTCCTGGAATCTCTGGAGTGATTTCAAAAGGCTTCAGTGTCAATTTTTTTTACCTACATATGTCCAAATGCATTCTTTCTCAGTTTTTTCATCCCTTTTTTTTTTTTTGTTGAAATTTGTTATGCTGAAGGGTTTGCTCACAATGGAACTTTTTTGTGAAGAGTGAAGCAAAAAGGCATTGAAGGCATCAGTTGTGTCCATTTCTCCATTTACCATTTATAAGTAAAGGACCTTCCCGAACCAAACGGGACCAAACCGAACCTTCCCAAACCTTCCCTTCCTGAGCCTTCCCTTTTATTGCTCCTAACGTATTTACAAGCTCCTTTTTTACTTCATCTTTCTTTACAGCATTTTATATCCTCACACCAGAATGTAGGATCACTGTCAGACTCACAACCCATTAGCTCAGGAACTGTAACCACGTAGTAACTGTTGTTCCTTCTGCATGATAGTCAGGAAAATCCAATAGTAGTTTATGTAGAAGATGCTCTCTATTTGTTGTCTTAGCGTTTTTTCTACAAGTAGGGCAGAAGACAAAATCTAGGAAAATAAAAAACTGAAGACAAAGCAAAACCCTCAAAAAAAACCCTGAAAAACAAAACCAAAACTAAACAAAACAGTAAAAAGCAAAAACACAAACAAACAAACAAAACCACAAAAAAAAAACACAAAAACCCCCCAAAAATCCAAACAACCCCCCCAAAACCAACCAACCAACCAAACCCAAACAAACAAAAAAAAACCTCCAACCAACTAACCAGAAAAAGGGTCTGGGAAATGTATTTCTAAAGTTGGAATTTGGCAGCATTGCTCAGTGTGTTACTCTGTGGAAGACTTGGCATGTTTTGTGGATGTTCATCAGCAGTACTCACACATCCTCCCATGAGGACCTAGAGCACAATGGCAAGTGTGTTCTTCTCTTTGGCATTCCAGATGTTTACATCTCTAGCCCACGTTTTCCACTTTTGCTTTGGCTTTATCACCTCTTGTGTTTTCCCAGTGCACAACTTGCTACAGGGAAATAATTTCCCTTTTATAAAGGATTGGGATTTTGCCTCTGGTTTTCTCCCGTCTCCTCTTTGTTTTCCTCTGTGGATGGGGAAACATTTGGCCCTGTTGTCATGAAGTGGCATTAGAAAAGTCCTTAGAAAGTGGTAACAGAAGTGCATATGACAAGAACTGTGTATATTGCAGGCATCACAGAATGTCTGTTCCACTGAAATTCAAACCATGAGTCTGTGTGGGTGGTCAGAGATGAAAGCAGGATCTGATAGCAGAGAGAGGATAAAAGATAAGTGTAAGTGGCACTTGAGTCTTTACCTATATTTAAAGTGGAAAATGTGTGTCCCTAAGTGTCAAGTGTAGGAGAGGGCAGATCCAAATAGGGGTGAACTGCTGAAGCTGCATCAGCTTTTGTGGCACTCTTTTCTCAAAATCTGGCAATATCTTGGATTTTTATGCCTCAGATCCATTGGGCTTAGCATTTGTTATTTGGGGGAAAAAGCCAACAGAATCTTACGATGGAACTGTTGTGATGGCAGGAACTAACTTACACACTGGTCAAAATGCATGAATAAAAGGATATAATTATGTTAAGTAATGCTGGTGTCAGTTCTGTTTTTAATTTGAAGACAGAAGCACTTTGAATGTGTAATTAACTTCTTCAAATTGCCTGTGATGCTATGACCAATCATAATTAATTTTATTTTGAAATTACATCCATGCAATTCAGTGCACTGAATAACATCATAATCAAAAGTAAAATTTTCAAAATATTATTTTCAGTGGAGAAGGTTGTAAAAGGAATCTTGTAAATCTTGTCATTTTGGGTCCAAATAAACATTACAGGCAAAGTTTTACACTCTGACTACTTCTATGTGTTTTGCAGGATTTTCTACTTGTGGCTATTTTTTTTTTAAGTCTCTAACTTTTTTAACTCTAGCAGATGTGTACATCAAACATTTATAGGGAAAAATGTTTTTACTAAAAATGAGGTCTCGTGAAGTAGAAAGAATTTTTATTATGTAGCTTTATGCACAAAGCATTTGTTTTCTAAACACTATGGGCATATAAACATTTAAGAAGTAATGCTGTATATTCACAACATGATGTGTCTATCACTTCTTTTTGTCACAATTTCTCCCCAAGTGATACTTGTAATTGTAGAGCTCCTAATAGTTTACCCAGCTTTATACTTCTGATGGCATCCTGGAGCAGTGATTTAATGTTCTGCCGGGACTCATTTCAGTGTTTGAATTCTTGAATGCTGGAACATTACTCTTGGTTTATTTGCGCTGCAATTGTTTCACCTTCCCTTATTATTTCTTTCTTCCGTCTATGGGATAATAGAGTATAATTCTCCTAAGAATTGGAATGGGGGAAAAAAACCCCATCACTTTCTTGTCAGAGATGCACAGACTATAAGGCTGGAGAAGAGGATGGTGAGGAACTCGTAGGCTTTCTGGAACGTGCAAGATATGGAAGTACTCTGACTTAAATGTCTTAATTTTTGAATACATCTTAGAAAATCCATCACTGGTGAGGTCACTAAAGTTCTAGTTACATTGCTGTTAACTTTTGCCCCTTATATCTAACCTGAATTTAGTGAGCCTCTTTTTTTTACCCATTTTCTTTAATCTGCAAGGTTAAAGACTCTATAATCATGTATTAGGAGCTCATGCTTGGTTGATTGTAGAGCTGAATCAGAGTAATTCAGGTTTGTAAGAAGCTCTGGAGATGTGTTCTCCAACTTCCTTGCTCAAAGCTCTGCTATGGGCTGTGTCCAGTTGGGTTTTGAATCTCTCCAGGGTTCAAGATCCCGCATTATAAATAATTTATCCAATTATACGTCGTTCTGTAGGGAGTATAGCTTTACTGAAATGGAGGCCCCTAGTCCTCTTTCTAGTCCTCCTTTATCCTCCAAACTGGGGAAGACAACCAGGTTTGTCAGGCAGGATTTGACCTTGGTGCTTCCCTGAGGGTTTTTCCTGTCCCCTTCTTATCCTTTATGTGCATGGAGGTGGCTTTGGGAGAATTTGCTCCATAATTTCCCCAGGAAATGAGGTGAGGTTGACTGGCCTGTTGTTTCTTGTAACCTTCTCTTCTCCCTTCTTGGACAAGGGGATAGTTGTCAGAAGTTTTTGAAGATGCAGTAGCATCAAGTGGCTACCCAACACCCTTAGTCATCGTGAGCAGCATGTCCTTTTCACTTGCTGCCTTCTAGAATAAAGTCCTCACTCCTTAAATATGGTCTTTTTTCTTTGTTTCTGGATTTATGTTCAGTAGCAGTTGGGTAGATGTTTGGTCCTTTCTGGCCTCTGCTTGGAAAACATCCAATTCAATTTTAAAACCTGTCAGTTAGCTGATCTTTGATGTATTTAATGTATTGCATTAAATTTGTAGTTTCCCTATTTCTTAAACGAAATATTACATGGCACTAAATTGCATACCTCAGGGAAATTTATCATCTCAGCACCTTTAACTTTATTAACCTTATAGTGGGTAATGTCATTGCCACAGATCTTGACTTAGATTGACAAGACCATAAACACTTTTGATTTATATAGTCCTTCTTTAATTGCTTAAAAAACAATTGTGTTGCTTGTTCCATAATTTTGCCCAGGACTGATTTCAGGTGACAGGTCTCTACCTACTTACTTTTTGCTCTATTAGCATATTTGCTTTTTTCCAAACCTCTTGAATTTTTGTACCGTTCAAAGAGTTATTCAAAATTGATGTTGATGGTAAAAATTGCTCCTTGAAAACTACTCTTTGAAGGTGTTGCCCTGAAGCTTATGCAGGCCTGCTGTTTTAAAAAGGTCTAATTTTAGAAGCTTCATTTAAACAATAGCCTTGGTTGCTTTTTGAATGAAAGATAAATGTTATCATCATTAAGTTGTATGACTGTATCTACTGCCTTATTTTCCAGATACAGAAGTGAGATTTATTGACTGCTTCTACCTTTTACAGCCTTATTAACAACTAATCATTTTTGTTTGCTAATCAACAAGAAAAATTGCTGTGACTTGTTTTGTTCCTAACACAGTTTAAAAAAAACCACCCTTTTATTATTCATGTTTCCAATGATTGCCAATTTCTTCTGTCTCCTCTTACCTTCCCTTTTATTCCTACTTGAAGTGCATCACCACCTCTGTTAAGTGTCTTACTGATACAGCAGGTAGCAAAAGAAATGGAATGTATTTCTGTGCTGATCTCCACACATTTACATCGCAGGGTGATGCATATCCATAGATCGAATCTTTATTTTTCCTTCATGTTTTTAATGGACATCTCTTTTTTTCACTGTTGAAACCATTCACTGAGTGAATGTGCCTGTTTACCCATGGAAAGCTGTTTTCCCTCTTACTGGTGTGAATTTTTTTCCTGTATATAGATAGCCGTCTTTCTTGATTGTGAGTTATGAGACAGTTGGTTCTATATTTAAACAGTTTTTAATTATCTGACATAGTTCTTATTCAGTCTTCTCATTCTTTGTTTCTTGGTACATTAACATCTTTGATTTTGATGAAATCACTTTTCTTAAGAAGCCTCAAAATACCACAGATTATTTTCTTTGTAAGATTAAAATAACCATGTCATTTCCATGAAGGCACTCAAGATTTTTAAGTGTGATCAATCTGTTTTTATTTATCCTGTTCTGATCTAATGCTGACTTTATCTTTGTATAGGCCTTCAGAATTTTTCAAGTTTTTGAAATTCTGGGGAAATTGTTCCTACAATTTATGGCTGCATTGAAAAAATTATCACAAATCCAGTGTGTAATATTAGTTGTGAAATTAAATTTACTTGGTGCTCACCATTGCACCATCTCTGATGGTCTGAGCAGGGTTTATGTCATTTCATCAGCTAAGATAGCCTGTAAGTATTTTTCAGGGAAGCAAGAAATTTGAAAGATGGGTAGAATTCTATTCTTCATTTTTTCTTTGTACTCTAAATCAAAAGGTATAGAAACACATGCTTTTGAGTAGTTAATAAGCAAAAAAAAACCCGTAAAGCTCCAGGCTCCATCTTCTGATATGCTAATTCTGGAAATAAAAAAGAGCAATGAAACTCCGTGTAAATGGAAATCGCAGAACGTCTGACAACAATACCCTTGCCAGAATGCTGAGAACCATTTCTTATCTCAGCAAATCCTTCCAGCCTTGACTGTCATATTAGCCAGTTTTATTCTTCATTGCTTGTCTTTGATCATCTGCTGCATGCTCCCACGGGAGAGAGTTACGCCCATTTGCCTGTGAGCAGCTCGCAGTGTTTAATGAGTATCTGCACGTTCTATCAAGGTTTTAAAAGCACTTCTGCTCGGATAAATTGAGCAACCCTTTCATTAGCTTTATGTAGACAGATTTGCTGTTCCTCTCAATGACAATAAGACATCTGAGTATTTTTTCTTGTGGGAGGACTTGCACATTGCTTTTCTTTTTTTTTTAAGGATATTTTTGCCAGTGTTTTCATTTCAGCTGGATCTGAAGACCAAGCTTATTCTGGTTTCTGCAGTATGGTGTAATGCTACCTCTGTCAAGTCTCTTTCCACAGAGGCAGTAAAAGATTACAGTTGTAAACACTAGTGTGTAACATATTAAAATAAAAGGTATCTTGTTGATTGTGACATCTGACAAGTTGTTTATCAAGTATATCCCAAAAGAGACTAGTAGTATTTCTTGGCATTGTCTTCCTTAAAATAGTTTTTGGTCAATCCCTTACAAGCAGGTGCTTAGTAAATGCTTAATTAATCCAAGTCCTTCAATTTTTTTTTTTTTCAATATACATTAAATGTCCTCATTTTTATCTTGCTGTTCCTAAAGTTAATGGTGTCAATAGTATATAGGTGCAAAATTGACCTAAAGAACTGCAGTGTAAGCATATACTGGGTAAATCTCCTGTCCATTGCATTTTATGCTGGATAATAATTTACGTTCTTTTTGTCCTTATTTTAGACTGCCTCAATTTAAGTTCCTCAGTACCTGTAAGATGTTCCAAATGTAGTTAAAGGTGTCTGTTTGTGACAGCATTGCTAATTCCTCAAAAAATATTTTGTTATTGTGGAACATTATAACTTCAAGTATCCTTAACATTAAGGACCTTGATTTAGCTTTGGTATCTCTGTGATGATTAAGAAGAAAGGGGAGAAATCTGACCACTGAGAAATGTTTCTCATGGTTGTAAAAGAGCATCACTCAATGGAGCACTACAGGCCCCATGAGCCAGCTGGTTCCTGGGAATAGCCAGAGATCTTTTAGTGCCCAAATTTAGATAGCAAAATGCGTCTGTGGTACAAGCACCATCAGGAAATCAGGCCAGCCAGAAATGGGAGCCCTTTGAAAAATTAACTATTTCTTTTTATTTCCTTTGTCAGAGAAATTTAATTTCATGCATAGATTTAAGTTACTTTTTGTTATTATGGAGTGTTTCGAAAACAAATAACCTTTGAAAGATAAATTTTGTTGTTCTTTAGAAGAGTTTTGGAATAAGGCTGTGGACTGTTCAAAGTTTTCATTTGAAATTAAAACATGGAAGGTTCTGCAGACTGGTGAGGATAGACACCTCCTCTTTGCTCTGCCAGCCTTGATTGTGTTGGAAACTCAAGTCAATTCTGTGTGTACAGAGAGCTTCTGTTTAAAAGAATATTCCTCACCTTTAGTGAGGAATTAAGGGTAAAAATGCTGGTTTTACAGCAGGTAAGATGGAGTTAGTATTTCCTCCCTGTGCATCTTTTCGCCTTGTGAACCAGCCCGATACTGCTTCTTGCTTAATAATTGTGGAAGGCAAATGGGAAAGTGTACCATGACTTTAATTATTAGAGGGCATGGGCCAAAACCTGCTCAAGAGTTTTTTCATTACTCCAGTGGACGTGGAAGGCTTGTCGTACTGTCTGCCAGAGAAGGATGTTCTCTAGATACAGCAGCTGCTACCTTGGGGTTTCATAGCTCACTTGGTGCCTGGTTAACAGAGCAAAGCTTCAGAAACCAAAAACACATGTGGCAGCATGGAGGGGCTGGCAGGCTGCCTCCCCTCTTTTGCTCCCTCCTCAAAGAAAAAAGAAAGGGAAAGATGAAATCTTAAGTAAGCAGGAGGAAGGTGGAGTAAACTTCTAGAAAATCAGTGAGTGTATTTTCTGGTTTCTGGAAGTAGAAGTTTGGAATAATATAACTCAAGGCTTAATAGGTAATGATAGCTAAGGAGGAATTATTTAACTCCTGTAATAGATACCTTAGTTTTGAACTGAAGATATTTTTCCTCTGAGAGTTGGAGTTTTAAGTGAGCTCTGTTGGTCTGCAGGAAGTATCGGAGGAAGGGTGGAAAGTTTGGACAACAGCACTGGAGCAAGGGGCAGACTGGGACAGGCAGATGTATGTTGCTGTGCAAATGTGAGAAACTAAAAGATGAGAAGAAAGTAATTTACTGGTTTTGCAACTCAACTGTAGATTCTAAATATGCCTGGTAGGCAAAGGAGGTGTGTGCATGGACCACCAATATGAAGTCAAAATTCATTGACACTTTGACAAAGACTGCAGTGTTTAACCCACAGGGAAATCTGACAGCCAGAACTTCACTGGGCTATGATGGAAGTGCTGCAGTGCTGGGAATCTACTGACGTATTTCTGCACCATTCAGCTCATTTCAGTGCTGGACCCCTTGTGCTTTTCTCAGGTTTTGTTGACTTGTGTAGATGAACTCACTATCATCTAACCAGTTGCCTGCTGGAATCTGCCCAAAGCATAGTAAGTATAGTTGGTGTTGGCAACAGAAAAACTAATCAAACAAAACTCTTCCACTCAAACTCAAAACTTTATTACTGCTCAAGATGCAGAAAGGAAAAGGCGTTAGTTCAGTAATTGGAGGACAGAGCTCATAATTCAGAAAATCCAGTTGTCAAATACTTGATAATAAATTTAAAATCCTAGTTTTAGTGTATGTTCTTTGGCTCTCCTTCAGTTCTGTGATACAGCTTAGCCCCTTTTTCATGAAAAGATCATTTACTAAATGTATTCCAAGTTATTTGGAAACTTGTATGGTACAGCTGGAAATGTTTTTCCCTTCAAACTGCTTGGTTACTGTATGTGACAGCCCCTCCAGTTTTATACCACTGTAGATCAGATACATCAAATCACTTCCAAGATAAAAGTAGTTCGAATGTGTTCATGATCTTTTAAAAGGCACATTCCAGATGTTTGTTAACTCCTTGACCACCAGCAAAAGAATGATATAAATACTGATGTAGCACAGTACATTTGATGAAATACAAATGGTCTTCAGCTATTAGCACAAGGGTTAACCAAACCTGTTTATTTATACATGTGCTCCAAGTTCTATTATTAACTTGGCACAACTTAAGCTTTATAAAATAACGTCAATATGCTGCTCAACAAGGTTTATTTACAACCATGTTATTCTAATATTGCTCTTTAGTTGTAATTAGTACAAATAGAAAGCTATGTGGTGCTAGTCACTTTCAAATTGATTTATAAATAATTTTAAATAATTTTCAAAAATCTATAAACAGATCTTCTAATAAGGCACCCTTAGCAGAGACTTTTACTGATGACATTTCTGACTGTTGCCTCAACAATTCCATAATTAGTTATTAAAAAAAAAAAAAGAAAATAATCTTTGATTTCTAAACAAATAAAATGGCATAAATAAAACCTGAATCTAGTGGCATTGGGTACAAAGTTTTCCTGCCTGGATTTCCTTCCTGCTGAAGATACACATCAGTCTCAGATCCCGGATTTGTGCTAGCAAGGGAGGATTATTGATTTCCGTTGCCCTTAATCAGGCTGGTCGGCACAGGATGGTTGTGTGCAGTAACTCAGGGTGGGATTTAACACAGAACATTGCCTGCTCTGCTTTAACTGTCATGTGAACACACTTGATGCACGCTAAGAGTAAAACTGGGTGATGCAGCCTGCTGAATCTTGACTTGGGCCCCTTCAGTTTGCCCCCTTCAGCCTCAAAACGCAGAAGAGTTTCAGTTCCTGGAGGTCTCTGATGTTTGCTGCGTGTTGGAGCAGCCGTGATGGAATCCATATAAAGGATGATACACAGGCATAGTGCAAAACAGTAACAACTGGGGAGATTTAATGGAATTGGGCTTCATTTCGCTCATTTACATGGAGTGATTCTCAAGACTGTCCGAAGAGCAGTCGGCCAGCAGGTGGCAGGCAGACAGCTAGGGATTGCATCAGCACCTTCTAAATGACTTCTCCATAAAAGTTCTAACTTCCAGAAACCTTTTTTTCTATGGGAGCATCTTTCCAGAAACAAAACACCGTGGAAAATTTACCTAGAAAGAGAACAGCTGGACAAAAAAGCATCCTCTCCTGGGCTGGGAAGAGGGAAAGGAGCATAATAATTTTTCAGAGATGCAGGATCACTAGTTAGCTGTAAAACAAACATCATGAAACCACCCTGAGCAGGTGCCTTAACAACTTCATAACATATAAGTACCTAATGGTGAAATCATTGTAGGGTGGGTAAAATTCAACTGAAGAGAGGACACAAAATCCTACAAATCATTGCTTAGGTCCTCACTATCCATTCACTACAGCCCATTGTCCCCATAGACATCTTTCTATCATATTTAGGCAGGAGAACCATGTCTTAATATTGTAGTAGTAATACACCCAGTACATAAAACGTTGATACTTCTCTTTTTCACAATTGTGTCATTCCCATAAAACTACTGAAAGAATCTCTGGGAATGGTTTTAAGGATCTTAGACAAACATCTCAGTATTAAGGAAATGGTCCAAGTCCTTATCTCATTACACTGCCAGAACGATTGGTCTAACAGCTAAATAAAGACACTTGTAAATTCCTCCTCATGGAAGTCTGTCTTGATTTGTTTCTGTTGCTTCTAAATGGTAAAATAAGCTGAGAACAGCAAAATATTTAATTGGGTTACTAATTAAATGTCAGGCATTGGCTGCCTGTTAAAATCAAAGGTTAACTGGCAGTTAAGAGCATTTATGATGGATTTCTAGATCCAGTGTCTAGAGATATGCAAAATAATAAGATAAACTTCTGTGGAATATGTTGCTTTCCGGCCATAAAATGCATTTGTAGACTTCTTATCACTATTTTTCAGTTCATCATACTGCCAAATGCAGGGAATCACATATTTCCTTTCTCAGTAAGTGTGCTTTTTAAAATCAGTGTATTAAAAGATAGAGTAATTACTATTGTAAGATTGTAGCTAGTTCAGGAGATTATTTTTGTTCAGATTCTGCAAAGGAGGTAGATTTTGTGTTTTAAAAAGAGATGTTAAAATATAATACTGAATTAAAGCCCAAACCTTTTTTGCATTGGACTCAAGTGAGCTTATTTGCAGTGGTACTTAGGAATTTGTGGTTCATGTGATTGAAGAACCTGACACTCTCTAATATACTGCAGAGCTCGTTTTTGGCATAGACTAATCCTCATTTTATAGATGGGGAATAGAGTACAAAGAGATCAAGGTATGTTGACACTCCCAGTGGGAGTTCAGTCTAGATAAAAGCTTTAGAGGATCTATTTAGCCCTAGAAGTGTATGGAGGCTCTGCCTAAATTTCCCTATTCTGGTTTTCATCAAGGTAAATGAACCTTTATGCCAATGTAGCCTGCATGTTTCTGGAGAAGTTTGAAAATCTCACATTCTCTCATACAGAAGAAAAAAATAACTTTTTCTTTCCAGAAAGAATCTGTTTAGGATGTCTTACTCGCATTAGTGCTGATAGAAATATTGGCGGTTATAAACCATTTTAATACATATTGAATACATATTTATAAGTATATTTTTTTATGTGTATACATATGTGTGTTTGTGTGTGTGTGCACGTAGCTGCAACTGAGTTTCCTAAAAAAGATGTTGAATGGCAGGTGAGTTTTTATTATTTTTTTAATAACATTTTTAATAAGCTTTGAGCCACAGGATGCTGGAGAAGAATTTATAAACCTCCACCTAATAAAAGTGTATTGCAACATAATACTGGAATTTCACTTCACTGAATATATTTTTTAAACCAGAACAAAACCACCTTACAACTCTTATCTTGTGCTGAATGCTTCATCAGCATCATGATGATGGGCAACAAATCCTCGAAGTACTTGTATTAGCTGGGTAGTATATTAGTATTAATTGGGTGAGACAGATCAAGTAATGCCAGAATACATTCAAAGATGACATTCTTGTAGCCTCGAGGTAAGTTTCTTGTAGGCTGACAGCTTTTTGCCTTTTTTATGTCAGACTTGTGGCTAGTTCATCAGTTCTTCTATGGTTGATATAAAATGGAGATCAGATGGTCTGTTTGGCAAAGGCAGGTGACCTGCTTTGATCAGGATCCCCAGAGATTACAGTCAAGCCTGTTTTTCTACTTAAACAGAAAGTCGGCTGTCCTGAGGAGTTTCTCACTTGTTTCTCACGTTTGGGGCTGCTAGTCTACCCTTTCCCTCTCCTGTCAAAAACTCAGCTTGGCGACTGAGAGTAAAACCTTAATGTTTCATACCAAACCATCTTTTTCCAGTCTTTTTACTTCTTTTGAAAACTCATTTTGAGCAGCAAAGAGCACGCTGTGTTTTTCTGCGTGCAAAGTTGCTGACCGTCATCTTCAGTCAAGAGGTTTTCCTCCTTCCTCTGACCTGTGAAATCAGCAAAGGAAAAGATTCCCCAACCCCTTGCAAAGCAAAATACAGATTTACAAAGGCACTTTCAGTATTTTTGCATGCTTTGAAATAGATATGGTTTAATAGTGAAGTGTTAACTCACTGAAACTGAACTACTCGGATTGCTACTGTGGAGTAAAGCACACATTTAAGGGCTTTCTTGAGTTAAGGGCTACTCCTTCATCATGTTCAATTTGCATCTCAGGACCTGTGTGACTAGCAAGAAGTTGCTCCAATGTGTGCTCCAAATGTGCCAAATTCTCAAACGTTTTTGCTGCAAAAGGAGAGAGGATGGAAGGATGGCTCTATATGAGAAAATTAGTTCTAGCACATGTATTAGGTACATGGTCATTGCATTGGTCTGATTGGATGGATGAAATCAGCTGCCTCTGCACTAGAAATATTTACTTGCAACCCTTCTCCAAAAGGAGTAATTTCACCCAACTTCTTTAGTGTCTTTGTCCCAAAAATAATGGAAAATGGGATTAGTCTTAATTCAGTTGAAGGAGACATTTTCTCAAATAAAATCGTAGAATGGTTTGAGTTGGAAGGCACCTTTAAAGCTCAATTGGTTCCAATCCCTCTGCCATGTGTGGGGACACCTTCCACTAGACCAGGTTACTCAAAGCCCCATCCAGCCTGGCCTTGAACACTTCCAGGGATGAGGCATCCACAGCTTCTCTGGGCAACCTGTGCCAGTGCCTCACCACCCTCATAGTGAAGAATTTCTTCCTAATAATGATGAATTCTGATTTTCATGTCCAACAAAAGAAATGGAATGGCTTTCTGCACTTTGAATTGAGAGAAGTAGTCATCCTGCTCAGGTTCCCATAGTGGTCTGAGCATCTGCAAGGGATGGGAAAAGAAAAAGATCTACCAAAAACCATTTAACTAGCCAGCACAGATTGTAGTACGCAATTAAGTTGGCTCCAGGGCTCTAAGGCCATATTAATCTCCCTGTAGCTCTGATGAACAAAGTAATTTAGGCTGAAGATTTAGTAAAAACCTGCAAAGTCTGAGAGTTTTTACATTACAGATTGCTCAGTGTTAGAGCTTTATTCCTACTGTGTGGTGCTGTACTTCACATGCAGTCATTCAGCAGTCTGTCTGAGATTTATTAAATCTGTCTGAGGTCTTATTAAAATATGAAGGAAAGGAGCATCTTAAAACCCAGCATGTCTGGGAACTGGAATTTTTATGTTGAAGTCTGGCTTTTTTCTCTATTGGTAAATCTATAAATTTTTCTCTGTAGGTAAATCTCTCTGAAAGTTCACCCTGAAGTTGAGCAAAGCTGTTGTGAGTAACAGCTCTTGCTCTGAAAGAGTTACGGTGTTTTACTAGAAGGTTGCCCTAGAGCAAGTCAGTGCACTTCTGAAGATTTCTTATGCCACCTATACGGCCAGGCTTTTCCACCTTTATTCCAGTGCTCATAGAAATGCAGATTGAGGCTCCTGATGAAATTTCAGAGGTAGGTTGCTTTGGTTTAGCAGTGTGGAGTTTGGTTTTTGGCTTGTAACACTATGGTGCATGGTGGTACCAAAGAATAGACTTTCTGTAAAGTTTCTGAGGCTGAGGACTTGCAGGAGGAGTTGTTTTGCATGTTTTTAGTCAAAATCTTAAGCAAGTCACCTGTAAAAGCAATTGCTTTGTAATTGCTGCAGTCAGAATTCAATGATGATATTGCTAAAATCCTCATGCAGGTGATATGTGTGTTACACAGACAAAAATAAAACCCTTATTTTTTTTATTTGAAACATTTTTCTGAGCTCTGGTTCTTCACAATGACTAACAATGCTTTCAAAAACTGACCAAATTCTGATTCTTCTAAAGCTCCCTCCTACTGACTTGATTTTCTACTGTTATGTGAATTACTTCAAAATTGCACCCAAAAAAAAAAACAAACAAAAAAAACCCAAAAAGAAAACCAAACCAACAAACCCAAAAACCACCATCAAACCAAAAAAAAAAATCACCAGACATTTTATTAAAAAGTCTTATTAATTTGAAATTAAGTGGCTGGTACAGGAAAGGTATAAGTTGATTTTTGATCCATTCAGGACTGTAAGGCTGCCAAATATTAAGAAGTGAGTGAGATACATGAATGAATGGAGGTTATGGTCTCTGAATGCCATGGATATACAGCACAGGTCTCAATCTTTTATCTGTTTAAAAAAGATAGAAAGCTCTGTGTGATATTGTTGGCTAAGAATGAAGAAGTTATCTGGTGCATGATCTCTGTTTGGAACGCAGATAAAAGACCAGCTGTTATCTGTATAATGCACACATCATTGAATTGGTTAGTGAAGCAAAGTTTGCATTTAAAATCATCTGGATCTGTGATACCAAGTCTGTTTTAAATCCAGAAAGGCACCATATGAAATACTAGTGAATGCAGGTATTCTTCCAACATGTTAATAACATCCATTTCTCTGTGTTAAAGTGCTTTGTTTATTTAAATTGCTCTGTTGTGATATTATATATGGAGTAGATGATGCCCTGTACACGATAAAGAAATCAGATTATGAGGAAGAGAGGAATTTGTCACCTGTTCATAGAGAAACATCACAGGTCTGAGTTCAGAAGGGAATGTAAAGTGAACTTTCCTCATAATTAGTAAGGTCCAGCTGTTGTTACTTGACAGTGCGTTCACATATTATAAGGATAAAATATTAGAATTTGGAAAGGTTCTCTCTACCTGCAGGAAAGCATGACAAATGAGAATTACAGCACACCACATATTTAATTGCATTTACCATGACATCTAGCAGATGCTGGACAAAATGGGATCAATAGTTTTGTGTCCTGAGGGAATGTCAGCTCACACCAGATGTACCAGTTTTCTTCCCCTTCGTATATAATAAAAAATGTGTGGTGAATTGATTTAAATCTTACTTGAATCTCTAGAGAAGTATGTAATAGCATTTCATCTTTACTGACAATATAGGTACCATTCATTTACCCAAACTCATTCCACCATGCTAATGAGGTAATCTTATTCTGAAAGAACAAGCCATTAGGAGGAAAGTTTGTATATAGAAGTATAATGCTTCTTAATGGGATACACAGAGCCTTTTGCTAATAATCACTGGGGAGTCTAAAATAGGAAATAATGCATTTTTGCCAGTTGTATTTTTTATATTATTTACTTTATGAAAAATGCAAAGCTTGAGTTAAGTTTGGATACAAGCTCAGAAACAAGAATGAAAATCAGCTTTATAGGAGAATATAAAGTGTAGCATGATGTGTTGTGTGAAATGTCATTTCTGTAGCACTGGAAAGAAAAATGTAAACTTTAGGAGGATAATCAAAAGCTGATGGATGGTGTGTTATCAAAGATGAATTTTGACACCTGCCTATCTTTTGGTCTCAAATAAAGCATCTACTGAATTCTGAGTTTGTTTAATCCTTACCTTATAGGCATATTCTCTGCTAGATAGCTGAAGCTCTATCTTAAAAATGGCAATGGCTTAAGAAAAGAGATAATTAATCTGTGTTCACCTTCAAATTTCAGACTGCTGAAAATGGGGCAAGTTACTATGTCTCTGCTTAGGTGAAAGTTAAATCTGCTGGATGCTGTCAAACATTTAAATTGGTGAAAGAATGATTTTACAGATAGGTCTGTCATTTTCGGATGCCACCTGAGAATTTACTGTTACGTAGAGGTCATCTGTATGCGTAGAAGTGTGTAGTCACTTGGTAGTTTGGAAGAGATTTCCTAGAGAAACTGTCTATTAACTCCT
Source organism: Aleadryas rufinucha (assembly GCA_013397815.1). Classification (NCBI taxonomy): domain Eukaryota; kingdom Metazoa; phylum Chordata; class Aves; order Passeriformes; genus Aleadryas; species Aleadryas rufinucha. Next base: position 263,338 of record VZTH01012664.1, read on the forward strand.
TAGTGTGGTGTGCAGCCCCGTACGGTTGATCACACAGAGCAAGTGGTTATCAAAGAGAGGGCATTGCAAGGTCATTAAATTCCTTTCCATGCTGGGTAATCATGCCTTTTGTGGATAAGCAGTTGCCCTGTAGTCTCAGTCTGGCAGCAGGGTAAATTACAGAGTCCCTGCAGGTGCACTTACTGATTTTGGCGTGTCATGTCTGCAGGCCAGTTATTTACTTACAGCAAACACAGGGTGTGTAGTTGGCTGTTACTGGTGCTTGTCTGCTTTCATCTGGAATCACCAAAATGCAAGGATGACAAGATCCTTGTTTTCATTTATGCCAATTAAAAGTGTAAGTGACGATGGAAGATTCAGTTTTGAAATGTCTGTTCCTTCATGACCATCAGCCTTTGATGCAAACTTATTATTTGGTTTACCTGATCTATGAAGGTGATAGAAAGTCAGGTACAATAATAATAAACGTTCCCTGAGACTTCTGATGATATGAACAAATAAGTTTAGTCATTGAAAGTCAGGTTAAGAGATGAGGATACTGAGGATCATCAGTGATCCAATGAGTTTTGCCTTAGGTATGAGTAAAAAAGTTGATGACAATAATTGCTATTTCTAGTTTAATTGCTTATCTAAATCTGAGTTTGAATAAGGTTCACAGCAGTAATGAGAATCTGATATTTTCTTGTGAAATTTCAAAGTCTTTCTAGTTCCTCAAAGAGAGGCTAAGCACTCACAGTCTTTACGCAGAGTGAATAGGGAGTTCTCATCCTTGCAAGAAAAGGTTGAAGACAATTTCTTTAAAACGTCTCTTTTTCGGCTTCTACAACCTTAGTGCAGAGGACATAGGCAATGTAATAGGTAAGCAAGAAATCAGCTGCAAAAAGGGCAAAGCAGAGCTGAGGTGAAGTTGGAAAGGGGAGGTTGAAGGAAACAAACCACAGCCACTGTGCACGCTCAACAAAAAAGCAGTATCCAGCTCTGCATTTTACTGCCAGGCAGCATCCTTGGAAGATATGACCTAAATCCATTGCACCCTTTATGCATTGTTTGCATTTTTGCCATGGAAATTAAAGATATAACATGGTAACAAGAAAAACAGTCTTTGCAGATTGAATATTACGGAGTTTTAATAGTTTTGCAAAACAAGTTCTCAGGTTTGAGCCTACAGATGAAATTTATTGACTGATACAATGTTTAACACCTCTTAGAGCCTTTCCCCATGTCAAATGAGGAGACCATCTGGGAAGACAAGATTATTTGGGGCTTTCCAGAAGGGGTATCCTTGCAGAATTTTCAGATGCTTCCTAATGGCTTTGTTGTTGCTCTTTTCGGCAGACCGGGGAGCAAGCTGTAAAGACGTTCACTTGATATAATGAATAGTCATTAGTTAACGTTGTCAATAACACATCAGATAAACACATCAGAGGGAGTTCCTCAAGCGAATGTTTCTCACTGCAAAAATGTACCACATCTCCTTCCTCCTCAATTCAGTGTACAGAATGTGCAGGGAAAGAAAATTAGTTCAGATAATCTACTTACCCAGCCAGAAATATATATAACCCCAAAGAACTCTGAAAATGAATGTTTTCTGCTATACATGAGTGTTTCCCAGATATTTTTAGGTTGAGGGTTTTTTTATTTTGTTTTGTAGGAAAAGAGATATGTGAAACACTTATCTTACTTTTGATTCTATATATATTTCTTTCCTCGTGCAACAAAGATTGGATAGGTCTTATTATTTGAAAGTGTTTACATTCACGTCATGGTTTGACACTGGCCCAGCGCCAGGCACCCACGAGAGTCGCTCGCTCACCCTCCCCCCCACTACAGCTGGGCAGAGGAGAGAAAAAAAAATTAACGAAGGGTTCATGAACTGAGATAAGGACGAAGAGGGAGAAAAACACTTCAAGGGCAAAACACGCTCAACTTAAGAGTTGCAAAGTGAATTTATTGCTAACAGAATCAGAGGAGGATAATGAGAAGTAAAGTAAGTCCTTACAACACCTTTTTCCCCCCGGCCCCTCCCTCCTTCCCACCGACAGTGCAGGGAGACAGGGGGTGGGGGTTTGGTCAGTCCATCACCGAGATTTCCTTCTGCTGCTGAGGGAGAGGAGTCTTTCCCTGTGAGG